>JANSTP010029124.1:0-14965 GCA_025330745.1 Cladonema radiatum
TTCATCACTTTCTACTTGAATAATCTATAGTGGTAAAGAGCTACTGTAATACCAAGCAGATTTACTAAAGAATTGAGACTTTGCTTTAAAAAACAAAAACCTAAGAAAATTTAAAGCTAACTTCTGCAGTCAAATTTTTTAAACCCTTGAAAACTGGAACCAAAAAGGTTTTTTCAAAAACCTGTACTTTAGTTTCAAATGTCCGAGGAAACTTTAATATATTTTAAATACATAGACATAAACACTATACTGTATTTAGACAAAATGACTGTAAGACTCTAAGTAATCAAACAAAATAGTAAGATGTAATAGTTTCTATTATAAAATTTATTTGTTTAAAGGTTGACATCAACAAAATCAATAACAAATCGAGTACGCTGAATAGGTCTGTACAAAAATTCTGATTTTTTCGCTATCTAGTACGTAATTTGTTTTTAATTTGTACGCCAATCTACAGCCATATTAAATATGAAATGTATGTTCAGAAAGTGTTTGGAGTCTGCAATACAAGGTTATTTATCGCTCAAGTGCGATGAATGGAAAGCAATCAAGAAAAAATTGAATCTACATTAAACCAAGTCAGAATTGAATCAGCAACGACCTTTTTGAAATAATGCTTCTTAATGCCACTACTCTTTTCAGCAGATTCTGACGTTGCACACTAACTGTAATAGTAAGCACTCTTGTAGGTAGTTAACAACAATAACGTTTATTCGGAGTACATCTTTGTAGTAACAACACACCCCTCCACGTTTGGGGTCACTTGGGTGATCACAACGTATCCAAGTATATCCAGGTATGTATAAGTCATTATCATGCAAGCTAGTTTCTGAATTTAGATATGCTTCAGACAAGCAAATTATATCATATTCATACCTTGAATTATAAGCCGATATTAATGACATTTTTTCACCCTCATGAGAGAGAAGACTATTCAAGTTCCAATGACAAACTGAAAAATGAGATTCATTTGGACCTAGATTACTTTTAATATCACGAGAAGTCAGCAATAGCGAAAAGACGAAAAGTGAAGGACAAAAATTGGAAGCTATTAGATGCAAAAGAAATAAGAAAAAGTTTCGCTTACCTTCACCAACATTTTGATTACCTTGAATATATGTTTTGATTATTACTCTGTTATTGAATATACCTTCTGCACGCCAAGCTGATAGACTAATATTCATGTTACTGCATCAGAGAGCCCTCTTAAAAAAGTAACTTTAGAAGTATAATATACATAACAGATCCCTTCAAAAAAACACAGAAATATAAAAAATACACAATGGAAAAACTTATCATAATGCACAGAAGTATCATCACAAGATCAAACACTTCCTCACTGTAAACAAACCATAATAACTTAAATTTTCCATGAATAAGC
Organism: Cladonema radiatum; assembly: GCA_025330745.1. Taxonomy (NCBI): domain Eukaryota; kingdom Metazoa; phylum Cnidaria; class Hydrozoa; order Anthoathecata; family Cladonematidae; genus Cladonema; species Cladonema radiatum. Next base: position 1,382 of record JANSTP010029124.1, read on the forward strand.
GTTAATTAATTATTATATTTATTTGATTGAATTACACTCGAGAAAAAGAAAACTATCTGACTAAGTAATAATAGTGCATATAATTACAATATAGAACTCAATAAACTATCCCATTGTTTATTCTGATTTTTTTTTTCGACATCGAATGAAACTTTCGGAAAAAGTGTTTTAAGGTCATCTAAATGTGAAATAACAGTAGGATGTTCATCATCTTTATCAATTAAAACGTTGACAAAACCTTTTACAAACCAGCACCGGCAAATCAAACCCTTGTAAGAAATCAACCAAATACATAGCCTTTTCTAGACTTTCCGCTCGCTATAATTCATATGTTGCCTCTACCAAAAAGACGTTACTGCAGAGTTCCTGGAGTGAGATTACCCAAAAATGAAGGCGTCTGCATTATACAGCACTAAAAGCAGAGTTAACCTTAAGCGAAACCAGGACTATCAAAACAGTAAAACGCTGAAGCTTCCCAGGGGCTTCGCTCCCAGGTCCCCACCAGGGCTCTGCCCTGGACCCGTTGGGAGGCTTACAGCGCCCCCTTGAACCCCCTGCTGCATATTTCATGCCTACGGCGTGAGAAAAGGCCTACATTCTTTATTTGGCCCCTCCACTTCTAATTTTGTGGCGTGGGCCCTGCATAAGAACCAAAAAACACGACACTTTATTTAATCTCCATAAATTTTTTAGTACCATCTTCACAGAAAAAATTATTCCCAGAATGGTCAAATTTGCCACTTTAGAGTGTCCAGAGTAAAAAATGTTCTTCCCCGCCCACAGTTTTTAGACAGTACAAATAAAAAAAGTTAGACAGATTTATGAAAAATCCTGTATCCGCCCTGACACAAAGAGATAACAACTGAAATCTGCACTCTAAATGAACTAAAACTAACAGAGCGCACAGCTCTTCACCATAAACTGTGGTATTTCAGGGTGAAATATTATTTTTTACCTTCGAAGATTCGCCTCAGGCCTCCGAACCAAAATCTGTCGAGTTGGTGTATTTATTGGATCCTCTCTCAGGCGGTATACTTATGTATACCTTATAAATAATAAAATCTATTATGTTTATACTTTCATTAAGAATTCGGCATACACCTGGTCACAAAATAAAAACCTGAGTATAAACAAAATCCTACATGATACTAAAACTACATAAATCTCATAACATCTTAGTTCACTTGATACGCCTGAACCTGTAACAAAACATTACTTCTCAAAAAAACTTTATCTTATGTTTTTAATTTTTGATCACAAGTAATTAATTATGCTTGTGTAATCATAATATATGAACTGCATGTTATCACAAAATAAAGTTATGCAATTAATCAGTTATGTGACTTTTAATTACATAATAGCTTGTCTAGGCTTAATTTTAATAAATTATTACATGTCAGTACATAATTCTATGTTTGCATGAATTCCCTTTCGGGAATGCTCTCATGTCATTATATTTTGTATAAAACCAGCTGATTATTTCTTGTGTTTTGAGTTTTAAGGCCAATTTCCATGGAAGCGCTCGTGTGCGCTCGCTCGACAAAAACAATAAAAAAAAATTATTTTTAATCACTTTTCTTTTGTTTGTTAGGAAAATTTTGATTATTTTGAGCATTATTTTAAAAATAATTACTGTAACATTTATCTCACAAACAAAAGAAAACTACTTAAAAATCAAAATATTAATTGTTTTTGTTGAGCGCGCGCGCTCGAGGGCTCTAATGGAAATCGACCTTTACAGAACAGCTTCTATGTTGTGTCAGTTTTGTCTTTTGTAACTAAGTTGTTACATTGAAACTTAAGATAGTTTCATGGTGTATCTATTGATATTGGGACTTGCTGAATATTGTTTCATTGTTTATTATTGTATTTTTTTTATTTTGGATTTTCATACAGTTTCTTGCACTTTTATCCTTTTCAGCATTCTTTTTTGTTTAGCCTTGTGCAAGCATATTTTTGCTAGCCTTTGGTGCTTTCTAGCCCTCTTTATAGCCTTTTTATTTGCATGCATTTTCCCTCACTTCTACAGCCTGGATGACAGTGTTCATCACACCAATTTTTTGGTCTCAATTTATGTTAGTCTTTTAACATGTTTCACTGTGTTTGTTTGTCATGATAATGTATGAACTATTTTAGTCCTATTTGGAGATACCACATTTGGAGATGTTCACTGCTTATCTAGTACTAGTCTTGTTTTCTAGCCTTTCTATTCTAGCATGTCTTTCAGCCTTTTGGCACCATTTTGTCTTGTCTTCACTCTTTTCTTGCATCTAGCCTGCACTTTTCTCATTTTTTAGTCTGTTTTCGGATTTCCTTATTTGGATTGTATATCTCCATAGTTGGCACATGTTCTTTTTTTTTCATTCTCAGTGTATTTTAGTGACTGAGATTTTGCAAGAATATTTAATTGTATTTCTAATATTTCAGCACATTACTTTGTACGATTCTTAATTTTTTGTTTTCATACATTTATTATTTTATTTCAAACTTTAGCGGGACAATATACTCATCATATTTACCTGTTTGGTATCTTTGATCAGTCCCTATGATTCCGCAGTTACATTAAGTAGTAAATAAGAAGAACATCAGAGATATCAAACAACAACTCTCCAGGAGGAACTTCTGAACTGAGGAAGAGTGTCAGTCAGCTTCAATTAGATGGCAGGGACTTTGGTATCAATGATGCTGTAATCAAAGATGAAAATGTCAAGGATGATGATGCAGATATCAATGTTGGAGCCAATAGTAAGGTGTCATCTGGGATGGGATTGTTTGCTCCAAATGATGATGTGCAGACAGAAGTATAAAGAGCAGAACCATGACTGAGAAAGGAAGATATTACAAATTGGAAAATCTCAGTCATGAAGTCAAAGGACTGAAGAGACGAATGAAGCGAAAAGAAGCATCAGTCAACAATTTGTTATTCTCATTGAACAACAGTGACGCAGTGAGGGAGAAGATGGATCAATACAATGATCTTCTGAAGCTGTTTGAGAAAACATATGAAGTCATGAAGGAGATTGTAGGAGGAGCACACCTAGAAGAAGATGCACAAATTGATGATAATAGTTTCTTCTTCAAACACAAAGTTCTTATGTGGCTAAGCAATGCATCAGTGGAGCAAAATGGAGATTGCACCTACAAATCTTCTTCAATGCACAGTAAGAGAAGCAGCAGACACTCAAGAAAAAGTTTTGATACACGAAGCAGCAGTAAGGGAGGAAGCTCGAGAACTTCAAGGAGCAGCAAAGGTGAGCGGCTCATTGAAGAAAAGCTGAAATAAGTTGAGATGCAAATAGAAGCAGCATTTTTCCAAGAAAAGAACGATATGCAGATGAGGATTAAAGCTCTGCAAACACAGAAAAAACTAGCAAAGACCAGAGCTCGAGTTTCAATACTTGAAGAAGACAACGCCATTGTGCATTCTGAATATGGGTGCACAAAGAACAATAGAAGTGAAAGCAGTAACTCTGCAGCACAAATGTCCGCATCAAAAGTGATGAAAGAACAATAAACTCCTACAATAGATGCACCAAAAACATTTCAAGGAGCAGTAGGAGTAACGAAGAATGAGGATGAGGAGAGAAAGATGCTAGTTTAAAAGATATCATCAGCAGATGTGAATAGTAGAACAGAGGAAGTGACTGAAGATTAGATAAAGGAGGAATTCCAGCAACCTGACAAGTGCAGTGAGTCCAGAAGAATACTCCGCAATAAAGCAGAACCTAATGTCCCATACGCGAGTAGGAATTGCTCAAAATACAAGCAAGATGATACTTCAATTCCAACAGCAGTGTCACAGGAGATCAAAGGAGCAGAAAAACTTGACAAGAAGACTAGTGATGCAAGCCAAAACGAGAAATCAACATAGCAGCAAGACCAGCATAATCAAGTCGGATTTGCAGAGCAGTTATGTCAGCTGATAAATCAACAGGCTGCACCATATGTTGAGATTGACACATTTACAGGTGATCCAATAGACTTCGAGTATTTCATCTGAATATTCAAAGACGTCGTTGAAAGCAGAGTCCAGGATCCTGTTGGACGCCTTACAAGATTGATGACGTTTGTAGTCGCTGAACCCAAAGAGCTAGTTGGACACTGTGTCAATCTGCCAAGACAAAACTGCTATTCAAGTGCAATCAAGCTGAGAATCACTATGGGAATCCACAACGCTTATTAGCAGTTTGCCGATTAGAGATAACAAAGTTAGCACCAGTCAAGCCAAACGACCAAGAGGATTCAACAAGATCAATCACTTTCTTCTCAAATGTTCAGGATTGAGGTTCAGCCAAGATAACTATCCCTTAGATTCACCTGAGACAATTTAAAAAATCTTAGGAAAATTGCAGACGGATGGTTCAAAAAATGAGACGAGCTGAACAAAGAGAACCTCTCTTAAAGGAAACTATATCATTCATCAAAGACGAGATGATGTTAGCTAGTAGCCCATTGTTTTCAAGACATGCAATCAATAACCAAGTGAAGGGGGTCAACAAAGATGATGTCAAGAAAAAGGATAGCCCAAAGATGAAAGGTTTTGTTAGTGGAACCACAGAGAAGAAGAGTTATTCAAGTCAATGTCCTCTATGCAAGAAGAATCATAAATTAGAGGAATGCTACCAGGACCTTAACCTACCAGTCGCAGAAAGAAGTAAGAAGATTTTTAGATTGCGCCTGTGTTATGGCTGTCTCGAGCCAGTATTTAAAGGATCATAATGGTTCGAATTGCAAAAAGAAGATAAAGTGTATCTTTTGCAGAAAAACTCATCCAACAACTCTTCGCGAACTTCCCAAACCAGAATGGAAATGCAAAGAAGATGAACTCTAAATTGGCACAGTCAATGGAAAAATGGTTCATCATACAGAAGCAATTGAACGATTAAGGGTATGCAGTCAGGAAACAAATGAATGGATAAAGCTGGCCAAAACATATACACAATCAAAACTGGCTTTGGAAAGTTATGATATAGCATAACTGAATAGTCTTAAGAAATGGCAGTATTTGAAAGACGTTTCAAAGAATGTTGTAGCTGCAAAGAACATTAACGTTGGTCTTCTCATCGGTGGAAATTACCCAGAAGCCTTATAACCACAAGAAGTTTTTCCCAGCCAACATGGAGGACCTTATGCTTTAAAGACCAAGCTAGGTTTGGGCGTTGTGGGTTCTGTGGAAGAAATTTCAAGGGGTTTTCTATCCAGCAATTATACAGCTGTGTATTTGGCAAGGACAAACGAAGTAGCACATCATGTATTCCAACAACAAGACACAATTAAAGAAGTAGATCTATTATGACAACTAAAGAGGATGTATAAAGCTGATTTCGTTGAGCGAATTTACGATTTCCATAAAATGCACGAAGAAGATGAAGCACTATCTCAAGAAGATAAACGATTCATGGAGATTGTGACTAATGGAACAAATTTTGTAAATGGAAAGTATGAAGTGTCTTACCTTTGCAACGAGAAGATTTGCTGATGCCCAACAATCTACGACAGGCAGAAAAGCGCTTCTCAAGTCTTCACAGAAAATTTAAAAGAAAAGAAGAATTCAAGGAATTATATTTTAATTCAATCCATGATATGAAAGAAAAAGGATATGCAGAAACTTCCTTCAAACAAGACCCAAAGACATCAAGTAACAATTGGTACATACCACACCATGGTGTCTAACATGCAAATAAACCGGGTAAAGTGCGCATCGTCTTCGGCTGCAGTACAGAATATGCTGGACATTGTCTTAATAAAGAAGTTCTCAAGGGACCTGATTTGACAAATCAACTTGTCGGCATCTTGCTTCGCTTCCGAATGAAAAGAATTGCAATCACTGCAGACATCGAAGGCATGTTTTTTTCAGGTGAAGCTCCCACCAGAACAAAAATCACTGTCCAAATTCTTGTGGTATAAAGATAGTGATATCGACAACGAAGTAGAAGAATTGCAAATGACGTCACACGTTTTTGGTGGAAGTGCTTCTCCTTCTTGTTGTAACTATACACCGTTGAGAACAGGAGATGACCATGACGATGGATGACCTGTTGAAATCCCTAGACGATGAAGAGGAAGCAAAGTTGTTGGCAGAGCAAATCAGAAATTTGTGCAGGAAAGGAGTATTTCGACTAACGAAGTTTGTGAGCAACAACACTAATGTACTGATGTCAGTACCTAAAGAAGATAGGAAACTATACAAGGATGAAGAGCTGTTACCTCAATCTTGTGAAACTGCCTTGGAAATGCATTGGAACATCAAGTCTGATATGTTACATTTAAAATTCTGTCAAGAAAAGAAACCTGTTAGAAGAAGAGGAATCCTGTTCACAATTAGCACAATATATGATCCATTAGCGCTTATTGGACCTATCTTGCTGAATGGGAAGAAAATTCTTCAACAAATATGCAGAGATAATAGTAGTTGGAATGATCCAATAGCTGAAAATATCAGAAAGGATTGGGAGAAGTGGAATAGAAATCTAAGCAGACTCGGCAACCTGAAAGTACCAAGATGTTATACTCCACAAGATTTTGGAAAACTCAGAGGTTCATCTTTACATATCTTCTCATACGCCAGCGATGAAGGATACAGAGTGGCATGTTACATTCGTTGTATCAACAATGAAGGAAAAGTGTATTGTCAACTAGTCTATGACGGTAGCAGCAATCACTTTAGGGTAGCACTTGAGGGTAGCACCAATCAACTTTGTTTCGATTTCCAGAATGGAATTAACTGCAGCAGTACGTGCAGCAAGAACTGGTAACATGATTTCCAATGAATGGGATGAAGATGTTTGAAATGTTTATTTTTATAGGGATAATCAAGTGGTTTTGGGCTATCTTTCAAACGAAAGAAGAAGATCTAAAATTTTTGTTGCAAATCGAATACAACAAATCCAGGACATCACTTCAATCAGTCAATGGGACCACATATCAACTAAAGACAAGGAGTGAGTTTCAATTAAGAATCAAAAATAGCAATGTGGTTTAATGGACCTACCTTTTTGTGGTATGAAAAACTCCTGATTTCAAGTCAAATGTATGATGTCCAAGAAGATGATGATGAGATTACAAAGCAGTGTAAAGTCAACTGGATTAGCAGCGAACCATCATTACTGTTACAAATCATGGAAAGTTCGAATGATTGGGTAAAGGTCACAAGAATTGTAATGCTTATGTTGACATTCATTCAAAAGGTCAGAAAAAGGAATGATAAAGTAAAGAGCGTAACAAGAAAGGAAGCAGAATCAGAAATTGTCAAAATGGCACAAGCAATGTATTTTGAGGAAGAAATTCAAACTTTGAAGAAAGGTGAATCCATCAGATCAGGTCAACTTGTGAAACGTGATCCATTTTGCGATGATACAGGTTTTGTTCGTGTTGGTGGTAGGTTGAGAAATTCAGATCACGAGAGTCAGACGTATTTATATTGTGGTGCCACAAACAAACAGCACACAGCAGACGTGGTATCACCTTGATTTGTGTACGTCAACACGGCCACTGGATCATTGGTGGTAAAACATTATTTCAAAGTGTATTCAATACAAAAGGTTGTATGGCAGACCTACCGATCAAAAAATGGCTGATTTGCTTCTTGAAAGATTTCGTGAAGCTCCGTCCTTTATATTTTGTGGTTTAGATATGTTTGAACCGTTTTATGTAAAAGAAAGTAGGTCTACACTAAAGAGATATGGAGTGATATTCACATTCTTTCGTTGCAGAGCCGTACATTTGGAAGTAACCAATGATATGGGTATCGACTCCTTTATACTGGCACTGAGAAGATTTCTCAACCGACGCGGAAATGCTACCACGATCCAGTCTGATAATGGCAGCAATTTTGTAGGTGCAAACAGTGAATTCAACAAAGCCTTAAAGACATGGATCTACACAAAATCAAACGATTCCTACACACAAAGAATAGTGAATGGATAGAATGGAAGTTCAACACACCTCTTGCAAGTCATACTAGTGGACTGTGGCAGAGAGAAATCAGATCAGCAAGGAGAATTCTTGCAAGTTTACTAGATAATCATGGACAAAGTCTGAACACAGAAAGCCTTCAAACACTGATGACAGAGGCAGCAGCTATAATCAATTCACATCCACTCACAATCGAAACACTGAATGACGTTCATAGTGGCATACCGCTTTTGCCGCAATCTTTGCTAACGATGAAGAGCATGGTTCTATTACCACCACCAGGTTCATTCGACCGAGCTGACCTTTATTCACGAAGGCACTGGCAGAGAATCCAGCCTAGGCCAATGAGTTCTGGAGTCGTTGGAGGAAAGACTTCCTTACGACACTTCAAACAAGAAAGAAGTGGAATTTTCAAACCCGCAATTCTGAAGTTGGAGATGTAGTTCTATTAGCTGATAAAAGTGAACAAAATGATTGGAAGCTTGGGAGAATCATCAGAGCTTACAGGGGAAGCGATGGTATTGTTAGAACGGTTGAAGTGAAGCTGAATGTGACTGGTAACAAACAGGAAATTTTGAAACGACCGACGTCGAAAATTTTGTTATTGGTTGGTTCAAGCGATTCCCTGACGAAGGAGCCTATATGTTTGGTTCAATATCGATGATCTTGGGGGAGTCACATGATACTGTAACAAAATATTACTTCTCAAAAAAACTTTGTGTTATGTTATTAATTTTTGATCCATGTACTTAATTATGCTTGTGTAACCAAAATATATGAACTGCATCTTATTACATCATAAAGTTACGCAATGAATGAATTATGCAACTTTTAATTACATAGTAGCTTGTCTAGGCACATTTTTCTAAGTTATTACATATCATTACATAACTTTAATCCCATTACATTCCTATTTGGGAATGCTCTCATGTTATTATATTTTGTATAAAAACAGCTGATTATTTCTTGTGTTTTGAGTTTTACAGAACCGTTGCTATGTTGTGTCTGTTTTGTCTTTTGTAACTAAGCTGTTACATTGAAAACTAAGTTAGTTTCACAGTGTGTCTGTTGATATTGGGAATTGCTGAGTATTTAGTAGTAAGTTCATTGTTTACTATTCTATTCGTTTTATTTTGGATTTTCATACAGTTTCTTGCACTTTTGTCCTTTTCAGCATTCTTTTTTGTTTAGCCTTGTACATGTATTTTTTTCCTAGCCTTTGGTGCTTTTTATTTTTTATTTGCATGCATTTTCCCTCACTTCTACAGCCTGGACGACAGTGTTCATCACACCAATTATTTGGTCTGAATTTATGTTAGGATTTTGACATGTTCCTCTGTGTTTTTGTGTCTTAATAATGGATGAACTATTTTAGTCCTATTTAGAGATACCACATTTCGAGATGTTCACTTCTTATCTGGTACTAGTCTTGTTTTCTAGCCTGTCAATTCTAGCATGTCTTTCAGCCTTTTGCCACCATGTTGTCTTTTCTTCACTTAGCCCTCTCTTGCATCTTGCATTTCTCCATATCTGGCACCTGCACTTATTTTTCATTCTCAGTGTATTTTACTGACTCAAATTTTGCAAAAATATTTAACTGTATTTCTAATATTTCAGCACATTACTTTGTAAGATTCTTAATTTTTTGTTTTCATATATTTATTATTTGTAATTCAAATTTTAGCGGTACGATATACTCATCATATTTACCTGTTTGATATCTTTGGTCAGTCCCTATGATTCCGCAGTTAGAACGCCTCCCACAACATTTTATAATCATTTTTATTTGCTTCCGCATGGACTCAATTATTTTGTAAACTTTTGAAGGATCAAAATTCAGAAGCAGTTTCTGAACTCTTAACGAAAACTCTTCAAGTGTTTCTTTACTAATAGCACACTTTCTGGCATGTAGATTTAGCTTCAACCTTACCATGTGAAGCAACGTCTTTACAGGATTAAGGTCCGGAGACTGGGCTGGTAATTTAAAAAATTTCCTCTGATTGCATTCATTGCTCTTTTCGCTTTCATCGAATTTTGTGAGGGGTCTCCGTCCACCTGAGCGTGATTTGCTTTGGGGCTCAACGAATTCCTAAATGCAGTGGGAAAGTAATTTGTTACAAGTGTCGCATAATAACTTTTTTCTTTTTCAACCACCATTCACGTGAACGGGGTGATTTACTATACAAAAGTGGATTGAACTTCTCTTCGAAACCCACTGCGTTGACGTAAATACTAATAGCTCTTGTGCAAAGAATTCTAGACTGGCCTATGAGGTGTTGATACTAACACTTAACTGTTTTGGCTAATTGAAATCTTTTTTTCATATCTTTAACAGTGAATTAAACTTTTTTCCTTGTTCGTCGATATCCATAACCCATTCGACGCAGGGTTCGCCGAAATATCGAGTTGGAGCAGTGACCGATACCCGACGCGGCTTGTAACTCATGAGATGCGAATTTTCCTACCTCATTTCTTAAAATATGATTCTGTCCTCACATACAACGCAAATCCTTGTTACTACATAGTTTTGGTCTGCCCTTGTTTTCGTGTCTTCTATCGAATTTTTTGCTGCCATTGAGTGGCATTTTGACATGTCTGTATAATGTAGCTTGCCAAAACTTTGAGAAAGATGGAAGCTTTTTCTTGTCTCTTATAATGTCACTTACTTACACTCCATTAAGTTGACATAAAATTCTGAGCATATATGACTATTCATACGATATTTTGTTTTAACTTTATCGGCTTTGATTTTCTATGTTGATTTATAATAAGATGAGAATGAAATTGAGCAATAAAAAAATTAATGTAGGCACAAAAGGGAATAAAACTACCAAATACAATCAAATTTAACATTTGCAGTGAAAACATAAAAAAATCCCCAATAAACAGACTGAAAGTTAATAATTATAAAACATGGTGAAGCAAAATACAAAGTGAACATTGAAAGTCAATTTTTGTATGACTTTAGTAGAATCTATACCAATCTATGTAGCTCCCTTCCCCTCGCCCCAATTGCAATGCTCTTAAGCAGGTATGTAGATACTCCTCATCCACAAACAAGAGTCTTGCGTGCTCTCTAACAACTCACAGCTTCAGTTTCATTGAAAAAACCATCTTACAGCATTGTAGCTAGGGGAGGGTTCTTTGAAATATGATATTTTTGATCTTTCTCATATATTTTGCACAGAATTGTAGGATGGGTGTAAATTGGCTTTCCCTCATTCACCCAAGAGCCCAAGGCTTCTGTTGGTAAATTGCACGCCAAATTTCTACCTCTCAAAGTGAGAAAATTTGATGCCTTACGGTACAAACTTTCACAGAAAAAGCTGTCTCATGATTGTGATTAATCGCAAAGTATAAAATTAGGGATACATATGTCATCACCGCTATACTTTTTTTCCAAAAGGAAAAACTACAGAGGCAGCATTTCTTCTGGTAGTTGGAAGTCTCCGCAGCCACAAAGTTGCCACGCTACCACTGCTTGGCAGCCATCAGCTCTAGTATAGGTGTGTGGTTTTGTTTTTCCTGCAAGGCGTATTGACCCTCTATACAGGGTGTCCCAACCAAGATTGTTTAAAAATTGAGAGGAATAATTTTTTTATGAAAAATGTAGACGAAAGTTTTTTATCCTGATTTCATATCTTTTTTGAAAAATGATTCAGCTATTTAGTGGAAAAGTCCCATGATTGCTTGAGCTATAGTTGTTCAAAATTTTAAATTTTCTGATATTAAGTCGAAAATTCTCGGTCAAACTCTTATAAGAATTTATTGTTTCTGTCGTAACATTTTTCTTCATATTTTTATCTGCTTCTGAATTTTTAAAAAATGACCATAGTAATCTTTTGAAATTAAGCATAATGAGGGCCAGAATGGACATAGTAAGACCTTGCATTGCGTACTCTGTTCCAAAATTCAATGATGCGTGTATGAAATTAAATTTGTGTTTTCGAGAAGAACTGATATTTATGACAATTCCAAGATGGCGAACACAGCCAAACGTGCTCTCTGTTACTGAAAAGAAAAGTGTAAATTGTAAGTTTTTTAGATATTCAACAGAAATAATGATTAAACTAGCTGCACGTAGCCTCGACCTGACGCTTATTCGAAATAAAAGTAAGTTTGGAATATATGTGTTCAATTTTCATCATTTTTTTAATGATGTCATAGGTCATTGCCATAACAACTAACCGTTAAAATTGGGCCCATAATATCCAGGATCATTTAGGGTATATATGTACGGTGTTTGGTTACCTGAGTCAAAGTGAAGATGAAGTTATAAAAAAATTTCGAACTTGATGACGTCAAAGGTTGTTTCTATAGCAACCAACCGTCACAATTGAGTCTAAAATATGCAGGATGATTTAAGGTGTATGTGTAGCAAGTATGGTTGCTATCTAAGTGTTTGTAGAAGTCTATTTATTTAAGATTTAAGCAAGGAGGTTTAAATAAAAGGAGTAACAACTCTCAGGTTTCCTTTTGTTTTTCTTAATTACTTCTTTTGTTTTAATAAAATCATGCGTGTTGTTATCATAGATTTATATACTTTTACACTAAATCACTAACTATGATAAAAAATAATAGGCTGAACTGAGACAACTCAAAATGGTGGCAAAAGAAATTCAAATGCCAGTTTAGTTGGTTATCACTGCTATTTATGGAAAAAATTTGTTAAATATTTTCATTTCAGATCAGCTTAAGTGTTTTTAGAATCTGCATTTGATCCCAATATAATTAATTCAAATATTAAATTTAAAATGGTGGCAAAAATAGTGGCAAAAAGTTGCCTCACTTTAGACCGTAAAGTCATATATCTAGTGCGTAGGTATAAAAATCTATGGTTGTTACCTATTACTAACAATTTATCACCGACAATTTTTGATATTATCACCGATATATCGACGACTTTAACTTTAAAATTAACTGATAACACCACTACCACAAAAAGTTGTTCGTTGCCTTTGTTAGCGAAGGACAGATCAGTAATTTTTTTGTTTTTTTAATATAAAACGCTTTACATCTCTTAATATGGCACAAATACTCTGATAAATAAATCCGATAAGTTTCTCACAGGCAACAGCATCGAAATTCCCTGGAAAACATAGTGTCCTGATAGGCATCTTCTATCAAATTAAAATAACTAAATTCAGAAGGACAAAGGAATTACTAAAATATAAGGAGTAGTTTTTTGTACAATTCGTTTTTCGTTATTTTTTTTTTTTTTTTTTTTTTTTTGAAAAAATAAAATGAAATTACGGAATTTATCATAGAACGTTTTTATTGATGCGAAACAATTAAATTTTTTAGCAGTTAAAAAATTACTTATATGGAAGAAGTCGCTAAAAATAATTAGTATATTAATAACTGCTTGAATTAACAAAAGCGTAATTACAACATGCATGTTTTTAATAAGTTGTTATTCTTTTTAATTAAATCTCTTGATTGAATTTAAAATATTTAAAGTGTGACCACAATTTAATATCTACGCTTAATTGTATAGAAAAATTAAGCTTTGTAGGTGAAAATATCTGACGTTACGCTATTTATAATAGTGATGACTAGCTTAAGATTGCTGGATATCTCTACCTAATATTTGAAAAAAGTGTGAAAATAAGTAAAATGTTGATGAAAAGTGGTATCTATATTTAAAACTTTGTCTGAATATATCAAGGA
>JANSTP010029235.1:0-14959 GCA_025330745.1 Cladonema radiatum
TTGCAGACATGGTATGTAGTGTCAGAGAATTGGTAGCGCTTTTTTCTGAGGTGGCCATTACATACACGCAATATGTTGTTTTAGTTATTTTTATATATATTTTTATTTATTTACTTATTTATTTATTGATAAAGATAGGTATAAATTCTAATACAGAATAGTATTGTCCTTATGGTTGATTCCTTCAATGTAAGAGACATTCATGACACAGTTTCTTGATTCTTGATATGGTTCATGCCTCTTTTACATATACAATTAGGTAAATTATAAATAAAAAATCATTGCTAGTTTAGTAGGTCTAACTTGAGTTTATCCCCCTTAATTTAGGTAAGTTTTGCATTTTTTAAGACAAGTACACATTGGGGAACACCCACATCAAAAATTGGCCATATATATTATGAGGTAATATATAGTCACTTTTGGGGATTTTGCTCATGGTCTAACTTTAATAACGACCCAAATATTTCGGTAAGTTTTTGTAAATGCTTGATCATTTATACCTATAGGATCGTGATCTGGAGTTTTGTACATATATATTGTGAGGTAAATCATAGTCAAAAACGGGGATTTTGTTGTGCCCAAATACAACAATATCCCCAATGTTTGGCCAGCTGCCCAAATAAAATATTTTCCTTATCATATATAGCAGTAGCGGAAATGTTCCAACCTTGTGTCTTTTATGAGGTAGGCAAATTGTGGTTGGCTCTCAGACGATACAGCGAATTGCTTTTTGAAATTTTTCTTGCTAAATTTTTTCCTACTTTTCTCAAATGGCTTTGGAGTTACTTTGAAACGATCCATATTAGTGATAAAATGTTTTTCAAAGCTCAAATTATTGTATTGAGCATAGTTGTCAATTTATGTTTTAGAGTTAGGTTTATGACTTATCTTTGTATATATTTTCAAATTTGTTTCGATTTTCTGATTTATAATCACAGACAACTTCATCAGATAATTTCTAATGTTTTTTCATTATTTATTATATTTTATATAGTTTCTATTGATCTTTTTTCGAAACGATTTCTATAGAATTTCAAATAAATTTTTTCACCATTATTACATTAAAAAGAAATATGTAGAAAATTACTCACGTTATTGAAAAATCATAATTATATCACGCCATGGCAAATCATAATTTTACAGAACTGTTTTAGATTTTTTTAAAAAAGTTCAGTAAAATTGTAAACCCTTGATACTTTGACGAGTGAAAAGCCCCCTCTGATTGGTCAAAACAAAACAAAGTTTATTGTTTTGTAGTCTAATACAACCAATGAATAAAACTTTCCTTATTTATGCAAATTATCTCCCAGATAATTTTGAGTTGAAAGTGGCGCTTTAAGAAAATGAGAAGAAATTTGCTTTTTTTTGCAACAAGTTGATTAAAGGTTGTGTTTATCATACATTTCACTATAGCAAAATATATTACTGATTGTTTCTGCGTTATCATGAGGGTAGTTGTCACTTCTTTTCTTTAGGTTCTTGAAAAATAGTTTTTGCCCAATTTTGCACAAAATGAAAGTACAATAATTTGCAAAACCAATGTATTTTATGAAGCGTTGATGGAGAAACACTCTCTTTTTGTTTTTGCCATTTTATGGTTAAGCGAGAAAGCAAGTATTCCCTCAGTTTTGTAATTGAATTGTTCACATTTTTATTGGCAGTTTTACAAATTGTTGGTGCTCAATGTTTTACCCTTCAATTTTATCACACTTAGCTTACCTTTAGGGAAGAAATTTTCTTGGGAAGAAAATTTTGCGGATTTCGTAGTTTTTACTTAAAAACAGGAAAATAAGTTCCAACGAAATCTCAAAAATTCTGCCTACCACGAAATTAAATTCCCGTGAAATTTAGCCAATTTTATTTAATTTAACAAATTTGACAAAATTTGACAAAAAATCAGTGAAAAATGCATATTTTACCTACTAAAAGCTTCTATAAAGTCAGTCGAACGGGAAGTTTAATGCTTAATTTAAATGCTTTAAGGCTCTTTTTATCGAGATGAATAATTTTCTCATTGTAAATTGTTTGTTGAACTTTATTAGGCTGTATCAAAATTTTAGGCTCTAATTATTAAATAATTTTTAATCAGCTCTATTTACCATACAGGGAGAAATTTTCGAGGGCATTCAATTCGAGGTTGATACATTTTAATGAGGCTCTTGATTAGCGTATTTGGTATTTTCCAATCTTTTTTCTTTTTTTTTAACAACATTGTTGAACAACAGCTAAAATTACCTCAATACTAGAAGGATTTGTGAGAGCTTTTCACCCTATTCTGCGTGTATGGTGTTTGGGGGGGAGGGGTTGGTTTAGAGTTTTGTTGTGAAATTTTTGGCCAAGTTTCACGTCTGTCCCCTTGAAGAATCAAAGTAGTACCCATGTTTCTGGAATTACGGAACACTTTGGAATAATTTCTGATGACGTCATCAAATTGTCATTTTTTGCAACGAGGTATGTCCAATATTTCCTATTACCATGATTTGTGAGGGCGTTATCACTTTTTGCCGAAGGTGGGTGATGTTAACTTTAGTACTTTTTTGAAAATCACATAATGTTTTACCATCATACCAATTTTCATTAAAGTTGCTTAAGTTAAGTTGGTTTTCAGACAAGGGGGTAATTTTACCCCCGTAACCTTTATTTGGGTACATTTTTAATTAGTTATCCTATAAAATAGAGTGTGATTTCATGCCGCAAGATTATCCTATGATATCACTAAATGCCTACATCATTAAACTCTTTGGTCAATAGTTATGATTTGGGTGTTCATATTCATACTGATGGGAGGCGTGTATTACATAAAGTTACTTCCAGCTGCTTTGTTTTGATGATTTTCTTTTCATTGCAAATGTTTTGCTTAGAAAATGAAATACTCGCACTGAAATACAGATTAGCTGAAGATACGTATCCTTGTTGGAAAATGTTCGCTTGATTTCTTCATATCGAGGATCAACACATTAGAAATGCAGAAAGGAACAGCCCAAATGATAAGTTTGAAGAAGTCTATGAAAATTTGGAAAGGTTTTTTGAAGAAACAGATAATATCCAATGGTCCATTGTAAAACCCAAAATACAAACAATGGAGAAACAGAGACAATTGACGTTATTGAAAAAGGGATTCTTTTAACTTATCAAAGTAACTAACTGAATGCAAGTTTGATTATCATAGCAAAGGTCGGGTGATATTTTTTTTTAGAGTTCAAGAAAATTTAGTTTTAGGTTTTTATGAAACTTATTATGAACATCGAAAACTGACTATTGCTACTACAACCGTATTTTCAAAGGCATTTTTTATTAATTTTAGCATTTTTTTTCTACTGCACTCATGTGCCAAAAAAATACTCGTTTATCCTCACCCAACAAAACCGAAATAGAAGGTTTTCATTGGCTCAAAACTGTGTTAAAAAAACCAATAAAAAAACGTAAAAAATTTTCAGAGGGAAACCGCTCTGACATTCCTGGCATTTTCTGTATGAAACGTTCCATGTTTCAATGGGACAAGCTTTCTAAACTTTCCTTCGCAGTTAGTAACCAAACTTGGTATGTATATACTTCAATTGGTTCTGAGCATTTTATGCAAATTTGAAGGTTCGTTGTTTTGGCAACGACTTTTGCAGTCATTGAAAATTAAAAGTATTTGGAAAAAAATTAAGGACCTACCCTTAATCGGATCAAAGATACCAGACCTTTGTTATATTTAGGTACTATATAAAGAAAAAAATGGTAACCCCATCACTTTAGAATGAGGTCTTAAAATCTTCTTTGGGTTTATTTTGTCCCATAAAATTTGAATTTACTCCAAATAGAAGACATGCATGCCAAACAAAGCCAACTTTCTTAACCATACATGCAAATAGACATTCATAACAATACCAGGCACTTTTTTTATTCAAGATAAAGGTTGCAAACCAATACTGGACAATGTAGGTAATTGAAACAAAATCTCTGTGTTGGGATTATTTCATATCTAACGGGTAGTTTCTTTCGCTCCTGTGTTATCAATAGAGTCTTTATTTTTTATTTAACATAATTCTGTTGTGTCTGGGACTGAATCCTCAGTTGTCAAAGTTCAGATCTGCGAATTTCAAACTTCTTGGTAGGAAAAAGAAAACTGAAATGAAAAAACAAAAAAACAAAAAACTGCAATGAAAGATACTATCTGTCAGGTCAACAGGTAAAGGAGTGTTTGGTTATCTTTCAAGAATTTCTAATGTCACTAAGTATCAGTTACCGGAAAGTAAGATAACATTTTCTGTTAATTTTTGTAGTTTTGTGTATCATGAGTTCCATACACAGCTGCTTTCAGGCAAATCTAAAAATTTTCCAAATAGGGAAGAAAGTTTTACTGAGATGGTGCTTCATGGAACAGAAAAAATCTGTGAATTTCATTCCCAATTTTTATAAGGTACATTTGAGGGTAAAGTAATAATCAACCTACAGTTTATGTTTATTATTAGCTGTACTGGAGTTCTGAGATCTTGTATGACTTCCTAAAAATAGATCAAAACGGGAATAGCTGCAGCAGAAAAGACCTTCGAAAATTTAAAGAGCCAATACCTTTTATGGACGATCATTGAGGATATATTTGCTTTTTGTTTTATTTATTTAATATCAGAAATTAAATGACGTTTTCTTCCATTTCTTTTCTATGGAAGGTGTTTCCGAAAAAAAGTTAAAATAATACAGTTTCTTAATTCTGAGTCTGATTACAATTATTGTTGGCGTTGTGTTTTATTTTGCTTTTGTTTGTTTATTCACACCAGAGGGATTCAGTTAAGTTCAGATTTAGATTCGGTCCAGATTTGAATGAAGTACATGGGGAGGGCACAAAGATTATTGAAATTTCTTTGTAGGGGGAGACGTTTGAAATTTCTTTGGAGGGAGGACAAAAAAGTTTAAGAGGGACAACCTTTTCAGGGGGAGGGGGGTGTTGAGATCCCCAAAGACACCATGATTATAAACTTAAAAAAATTTACCAGCATTATTAGATATAGTGATATTTTACCTGAAAAGCCTCAAAAATTGGCTGCTAATGCAAAGAACTGATGATGTCATCACAAAAATGATGACGTCATCAAAAATCTGGTGGTGTCATTATGTTCCTCTAAGGTTGACTTATGTCCCTGCCAAATATTATTTAAAACTAAAAGGTACTTCCAGAGATATCATACTATTCTTGCCAAAAAAAGACCATGACAAATAGGGTTAAAGTATTCAGATCAATATATACAAAAGGTGAGAGATCAAAACACATCGAAAGGGACAGATCTTTAAATACTTCAAAAGATTTTGTGCAGCCAGAAAGAATCAATGAATTTCAAAACAGAAAACACTCATCACAATCTCCTAGCTTGCATCAAATAGACAATTTTAAGATTCATCTGTTGTCGATGATTAGAAGGCACCAAAAATTCAGACCTGATTCATCCACAAAAAGATTTTCTTCTCTGAACGGTGGCAGCAAGCTTCAAATTTCTAAATTTGACGTTGCCGCCGAATTTGATTTTTCAAGCTTTGGGGTTGGTGCCACAAAAAGGACTGTAGATCTTTGTTGGTACATGCTCTAGACCTAAAATTTGGTGTGAATGTTACTTTTATGATACTTTCTAAGTAACAAGTCTCAAAAAGGTCGGTAAAATTCTATTTTCAAAAAAATGGAGGGGGGGGTCAAAAAAGGTTAATTTTTGGAAAAAAAGGTCAGCGACAACTCGATTGCTGTTACTCGCTGGGAGCTCAGACCCAGCCCAAACCCCCACTGAAATGTTGCAAAATTATTCAAAATTAAAGTGAAAAAAATTCGAAAGTGGCGGGTTTTTCTAAATATCTCCGGGGAAAAACATTTACAGGAGGGGGGATACCCCCCATGACAATAAGGTTAAAGGAAGCAGATAATAAACAGTTTTTCTGCACTGCCAATTGTTTGTTCAATCTCAGACTACTGTCTTTGAAATTGTGACTCTAATTGATAACAACTTTCTAAGTTTCAATGATAATCAGAAAGTAATCTTTTTGTTATATGGTAATGATTGTCTTAATGAAGAAGAAAACTTTACTACCATCAGTTTTATTATTGAAACTAAAAGATTTGAAGATAATTTGATTAACTGAACAAATATTTGATCTTTTTACCCTTCATTTTTGTCTTATGTTTTTTTTGTTGATAATTTTATTTTATTTTTTTTAAAGAGTCTGTTCACGGGTAAAATGAATGAAAGCATACGCACCGTGCGTGAGCAGTTCATTAAAAGAAAAAAAATATTCCTTGTCCAAACTTTCATTATATATTTTCATACAGAATATATTTTTTTAGCTTAGCAAGTGCGTAACATAAACAAATTTTTTCGCTTATGTGTAAATCAAATCACGATTGCGAAAAATATATATTTTCAAAAAAAAAATATTTTTCAAACATTAATTCTCCTGGTTTACCAGCAAACCTGACATAAAGTAACATTATAATCTGACTTTAGAACAGTATAGATCATTCAGAGGTGAGAAATGGTGTATTCAAACATCAAAACTGCGCTAGAGAACCTCACTGACAGGGAAAAATATGACATCAAGAGGGAAGTGGAAAAAAATAACCATGATTTTTCAAATATATAACACAAATAACATAACATCAATTAACATCAATTTTTGTTACAAAAATATACATTTCATATATGCTAATGCATACACTTCCTTCTAACGTTCAATGCTGGCTCTTGTAATAAATTTATCAATAAAATGAAAACTTTCATCTTGATATTCATCTATTTACCACTTAGATTTTGGAAAAATACTGCTGAATAATTGCTTCAATTCTGTAAGTGAACTTCGCATACTATAAGCACGTTGTCTTTGAGCTACAGGATAACATGACGAAATCTCTGTGGTAGAAAATCTATAGGAAAGAAAAAGCTCATTTCTCATTTCTGCTCAAGAAAAAACATAAAAACAAAACCTAAAGTCTTCCTGGACATGAATAAAATATGATTCAAACAATAATAATTCAGATCCTAGGTAGAGAGAGGCGAGGTGGAGAGAGAATCGTTCTCGATTATCGAAATATTTTTAACAACGGTTGTTTAAAGAAGACTTGAGTCATCAAGTTTTTCGTTCATTTTACCCGTGAACAGACTCTTTAAATTTTTCTTTATGTGTAGTGAACGTATGTTGATTTTCTTTGATGTAATTGTGATCATCTATAAAGAAAAAAAAAAAGCCATCAATCTAATCAAAATACGATCCATTTTAAATAAAATGTGATTCCTTTGTTGCACAAGGGAAAAATTTTTCCAATACACTCTCTGGTAATTTGGGATGTTGATTTTTGGCGTATGACTTTGCAAGAATAATATTATATTCTCATCTAAAGGAATACTAGATAACAAAGATGTGATATCATAGCTGCATAAAGCAGGTTAATTTCTAAAATTCTAAGTGTTAACCCAATTATTGAATTTGAAAGGGTCTTTCACAGAATATTCGTTTTTACTCAAAGGTTTTAAAATTTTAACAAGATATTTTGCTAGCTTATAGTTATAAGTGTTTATAGATGATACGATAGGTCAGAAAGGCAAGCCTCATTTGTGTACTTTTGGTAAGCCATACATAATGCCATGTTGGGAACCAGATGGTCTAATTAACTCATAAGTTTTGTCATCAATAATACCCTTTTTTCTTTAAGTCTAGAGAGAACTTGATAAAAAGGAACTGGATAAGTTTGTCTTCTCGTGTTTTTGTGTTTTCCTTCTTTAACTTCTTAAATTTACTTCCATCTGATAATAATCGGAGCATTTTATCAATTTAATCAACCCGATCCACAATCACGACTCAATTACCCTTACCAGGTTTGGTGATGACTATGTCTTTGTCATTTTGTAATTCTTGCAAAGCTAGCCATTAATAATTTGATAAAATATCTTTTCGCTTTTTAAAATCCTTATCATAAATGTATGATAAAGATGAGATTTATCTTCGTCTTCAAACATTCCAAGTCTTCATAACATAGGTCAATATTTTCATAGAGTTCTCAATAGAAAAATTCGAAAGAGTATGATTGCGTCATCATTTTTTTGTTTAATATTTCTCTTGAGACAACATTAAATCATTGGGATATGACTTGCTTTATTACTTAACATGCACATAGCTTTTTTAAACAAGCAACTTAATGCAGTATTAGCACAGATAAAATGTTTTGCTAGGAGCTTAGCCCAAAAAGTAATTTCAGCACACAGAAGGTGCTTAATTAGCTTCTTCAAAGTTATGTTATAAAATAGGCTATTTGTTTTGTTAAGTGTAAGTGTATTTTAATCTAAGAGTAACTCAAAAGATTTCCATATAGAAATTTCAAAATAGTTTTGTTTCATAGTATTTTGACTTTGCCGCTTGGCCTGTCATTAGAACGCAAATGAAACATTTTGATTGGCGCTTAGTCAAGGAACCAATTTCAGCACACTAACGGCACTTAATTAGCTTCTACCAAACTCCATCCTATGTGCTATGACATAGAATTATCATTGCTTCAAACACCAACAATATTTGAATCTATAGAAATCAATTTATTTTAAATATTTTAAAATAAGCAATTAATTCTTACAAAGCCAATTCATCCACTTACCCTTTTTCCTGATTTTGCTCTCAGATGTCCACAGATATAGGGTATGTCATTATGAGAAAATCAGCCCTAGAAGAAATAGCAAAGCACACACCTTGTCGGAAACAGAAAAAAAAAGACAGACATTTTCTTTCCAGGTATAAAGTAGTTTCTGTCGATTGATGGTCATGATAAGATGATGAGATACCAAAATTTAGTATTTCCTTTGGTCATCTATGGAATGTTAGACGAAGCAAGTAGGAAAACATTTATTTTTAAAAATTGGTCACAAACAGTGATCTAAAGCGTATTGATATTTGATATGGTTAATGGCTAATACAGCATAGCGCTTTACCAAGCAATTTGAGACCGGATAAGAGTAATTGCTATTCTACAGCACAAAAATGACAGTGATATAGAGGAACCTACAGACTGTATAATATATGGGTCATCAATATCGAATCAGGTATAATATTTCTGCTGGTTCTTATTATTATATCATTTTTTTATAGGGGTTGGTATTAAAAAGGTATTTGACTTATAAGAGGGGGCCATCAATGAACTTAATCTGTCATACGTAGCAACATTTTTGGGGCAGGGGTTCTCCCATTATGAACTATCTGATTTTAACTCTGTACTCCCTATTGATGTATGGTTTTGCAATATTTTTTTTAAACCTTGTGGAAGGTTTGTAGTAGAAAAGTCTCAATTTTTCTTGGGAAATTCATTCAAACATTAAAAGTACATTAAAACTGACGTTTTTATGTAAAATTAAAATAAATAGAATCTTGCGAAATTATAATCTAAGATGCCCTTGAAGTTTTCACACTGCCAAATTTTCCTACTGCAAAGAAGTTTGAAAAGTGAGCTTTGATTTGCCATTTATTTTTCTATCTGTTTCAGAGACCTAGTCCTAATGCCTGGTAATAAATGAAAAAACCCTGATTTGGCCAGAATATATTTATAATGCTGAAAGAAACGATCCTAGTGCAAGTTCTGCTGAAAAAAGCCAATATAAGTACGATAAAATACATTCTCCCTGCTCAAAAGCACACAATTAAGCCGTTGTTGGCACAGCTTATTGAAGGAGAGATACTAAGATACTAATTGGTGTGCGTATATTTGTTCTACGTAATGAAGATGATGTAACTCTAGGAATGATTAAAAGCAAACTCGCCTGATGCATTTTATTGCTTTTGATAGCAGATTACGAAACGTGAATTGTGATGTTGTTGCAGATCATCAAAGATTATTGTGTGCTGACTTGTATCTGTCCTAAATACTGGTCTTGTGCATGTGCGATCTGTGAAGAAACAAATCAAGATACTGGCTCTCTATAAAAACTTTTCCGAATGACTTGCCGTCAATAAAAACTAGCCATGGAAATACTTGAGATTAGTACTACAAAAACCAAAATTACAGTGGCAAAGAACCTCTTGTAAATGGCGCTTCAGATGAATAAGCCGCTAAAGAAACGCAAAAGTTGATCAAACTCAATATTCAAAAATTTACTGGGCCACAGTCAAAGTGCTTTTACAATATTGGGATATTGGATTTTCTAGTTGAAAGCAAAGTTTTTTGACGAGGAGCTTTCAAAAATGTGTATTAGTTAACGTCAAGTGCTAACCAATTCCCTAAAAGGGAACAGGTACTAAAAAGATATAGTGAAACTGCTAGTTGCAAAATAGTTGAGAGTTTGAATCAAACACTATGTCAAGATACTAACAACGTTGTCAATTTATTTGTGGCAAAACTGTGAGTTTTAACAGAAGAGGCAACTGATTTTCGTTATCTTGATTCATACTTTGCTGCAGTTTAAAGGACAGGGAAATATGAAATTATCAAAGAAATGATTGATGTTGCTTCAAAAAGTACTTTGACAACATTGATGCCTGTGCAGATCCCAATTCAGGCTTTAAATCAAACTTCTAACGAGAGTCGATATATTAATTTGTTCAGTCACAACTCACACGTGCACAAGACCAGTATTTTGAATATGATTCACGTTAGCACATGTTGATCCACCCACAACAAATTAACAACCAGAAATTGGTTTAGCATTACGCATACAATCTTGTATTTGCTGAATGCTAGGATCAAAATTTGTAAAATAAACAGTTTGATAAGTATGACGAAAAGAAACGAAATAAAGCACTAAAGCCTGGGTGTCACTATTAGATTTTGCATTAGATATCTAATTAGATATTGGTAAAATAATCTAATGAAGAATATCTAATGTGAATCTGATTGTGTCTCATGTGTGAAAAGATTTATTTTATGGCCTCAAAAAATCTAATTAGATAATTTTCAAAATCAAATCGATTTGATTTTTTTTCGAATATCTAATGCAACATCAAAGGATACCGACGTCTAAAATAATATTTTGAGAGTTAAGTAAAAAGTTGTATCGAGAGAAAAAGAAAAAATGATCATTTTTGTGGAGAATATAGATTAAATTAAATTAATTTAAAAATGGGAAAAATTGCGTGTATTGTCGACACATGGCCACAATTATGAAGCTTCCTAGTGATTCCTTTGGATATAACGTTTTTAATCACAGACTATTTTCCAATTTTGAAAAGTTTCCAATAACATGTTAGCAGTGCTTATCGTGCTTGCATGGAAGCGATATATCATTCCAAATCATGCAGATATTGCACGAATGAAGAAAAGATCAGGCTCTTATTTTTCTGTGAACTATAGCAGTGTCAATCCTCTTTTTATTAAGGCTGCTTTATTTTGAAGAAATTTGAAAAGACATCCAATCACAAGAATTGAAATTGTCACGTGGTAAAAATCTAATAATTATTTTGCAGAAAATCTTTATGCTTAAAAAATATCTTTTAAATTATTTTTTCCATGTGTCTCACATGATTAGATTTTTAGAAAATCTAACATGAGTAATATCTGATTAGATATCTAATATAAAATCTAATAGTGACACCCGGGCTTAAGCGATAAAGCACCAATAGAGCAAGATCTACTCGTGCGTAACCTAGCTGAAAGACTAGCAAAGTCTAGTTGTTACATCCAAGGAGGCTTTAAACAGAAGGAGCATGAAGTCATTGAAAACAACCATGTTAATAAGTCCACTTTTGTTAATTCAAGTAATTAACAAAACAGAAATTATTTTCAACTCACTTCTTCCATAAAAGTAGATTTCGATGGCATGGCAGGTCAACTATATAAAATTGATCTAAAACTGATCTAAAGTTTCTCATAGTTTAAAAAATTGAAAGCTTGTAAAAATCAGAGGTTTTTCGTTGGGCGACCCTTCGTGCAGCTAGTATTAATCATTTTCCTAAATAACCGAGTGTATAACCAATATATATAATGACAATATCAGATTAATAATTTAAAATACCTGATTACCTGCTTTGAATCAATTTGTTTTATCAAGCAAGATTAACATCTAATGTTTTTGGTTGACCAGAAAGTTGACATACAGCATATCCTATCGCTTTAAAAAGTCGACAAATTTGTTACCTTCCAATCGTTCTATTATCTCCACAGGCTTCGTTTTATCTTTTCTGTGAAAAATGTCATTGGATTTTAAAATGCTCAGTGTAAAATACCTGTAAACCGCAGATCATATCCAGTGAATGTATGATATTCAAGTATACACTTCACCATGTGAGGCTTGTGCTCTTCCAAATTATTTGCAATTATTTGTAAGTGACAGTTATGAATCTTCCTGTGTTTCCAACACCATAATCTATGATGATTTGTGTTTCATTATTCTGATAGTTGCGTGCGACTTCATTGATACGAATAACCAAAACATTGGTATCCGATGCTCTCACTAACACATTCAAAGAACTGGTATGCTTAACGTGATAAGCAATAAGCTTGTCTGCTTCTGCATGGTTTCTTTGTAAATAATCTGGATGAAGAATCGTTATATTGTTATCCTCATCAAATATATACTGTGAACATATACCACCGTAAGAAGCGAATTGGGTTTTTGCTCCATGAATATTTTGGCAGTAGTTTCTATTCCACTCATTTATTAAAAAGTTGCTTGCTCTTTCTTGAAATTCAACTGGCAAGCATTTTATGGCAATGCTGTCTCAATTTTTGCTCTGGACCACTTACTTTCAACAAACTATCAGTCCCTCCATGTATTTTCCTCTCTGCATCTTTTATTGACTTTCGGATATACTTATCAAAGCAAATATGCATTTCCTCACTCTTCCCGGAACAAGCCATTGGCAATATCCTTTGGGCAGTACAAGCATATAAGGCTCCCCTTTATGAATTAACAACCCGCCCTCAATAACCTTAACAGAACTTAAGGGTAGCTCAGCATCATTGTATATACGAAGTATTTGAAATGATTACAATTTGCGCAAAAGGCTTTTGTTTTTAAACACTTTTTCTGTTTCTGTTTTTACATGAGATCTGTCACTATTTGATATTGATAAGGAAAAGGTTGTGATTGGGTATGATAAAATATTCTTTAAGTAGAGAGATGTTTCTTTTTCAGCAATAACAATCAAACAAATAAATATATCTCTTAATCTCTCAGCTTTTATTCTTGCTCTATCAAATGGAGGAACTTTCACTTTTGTTTTCAAGTTTTGCGCTGCAAAATTTTGAACTTGTGTATGTTTTAAGGGTTTTAAAACCGTGTTGAGTCATTGCACGATTCTGAATAAAATGTATTCCTTTGTTTTTTTCCTCTCGTCAAAACATTTAAGATAATTTTGTGTATCTTGAGTTGCTGCGTGTCCAGTAGCAATATCATCAAGGCTGGTTGGTGAATTTTTCGAAAAAGGATTGCAAAATTCATCAATTTTTCCATCCAGCGTATTGACAAGGTTACAGCTTCAACTCTGAAACGGCTGTTGCCATTTGCGTCATACTAAGTAACCATCGCCTCAAAGCACTTTCTGAATTTCAAAAAAAAATCCCTTTCGATGTTGAAGCTGTATCCCAATTAACTGTTTGTTTTAGTGTTAAACCACCTAATACCAACCTTTCAATGTCTAGCAGAAATTGATGTTTTGCTTTTAATTCTATGGAAGTATTTCAAATACGGGGCCCTCGTAATGAACATTCTAAGGAATGCCAGTAAGCTGTATGGTGATATCCCTGTTGTGTCAGTGTGTCCAAGTGTTAGTTCATGGGAAGCAAACGAGAGGGCATGCGAGACATTTCACAACTACTTCAACAGCTTCCTCAGCGCACTGTCAACATCATATGCAGAAAGAAAGGAAGCTGAAGCACTAGAACGTTTCATTCAACTTGACGTTAAATTTCATTCAACTTTTCATTCAAGCAACTTGATTTTACTCAATGTTTTTAAATGTATAAAACCACTTACATTGTTTTTGCAAACAAGTAAAGGAATATGTTGTGTTGGCGATGCAAATACCTAGAATTATGGTCACAAAGCACCGCAAAATTAGTTACAAAATCAAAGTATTGTAATTCCAAATATTTTTACACATTAAGAAAAATTGCCAGCAAGAAAACCTTGAATGTGCCACCGTCTGTCCATGTTTGCTCGCAAGAATTCAGATTTGAAGATTTTAGAAACAAAGTTTTCAGGAAATTTGTTAATTGATTTGTAAATGAAATGATTTGAGCATTTTCGCATTAAAATCGTGGTTGGTTTTGGATACGTTTGATCCAAAAAAACTTCACCAGAGCGAAGCAGATATTGTTAACTACGAAATAGTGCAGGAGAATATTTAGATAATCTAGAATTAAATGTCCTAAAGCTAAATTTGGTGCCAAAAGAAGCACAATTTTATGCAGATTCTGAAAAAAGTAATCCTCCATTCGGAAACATTGGGCAAAAACAGTTATGAAAAAAAAGTGTTAGCCTATAGAAAGTGGCATTTTTTGAATAAAATACTTCACTATACCAAACCTAGCTAGCTCCCCAATGGTTAAAATCTTCGATACTCAATCGATTACGCAAAAACACATGACTAACCAACAACACAAATTTCTTGAAAATGTTGCATTTTCATCTGGCTCCCCCAAGATACTATTCTTGGATTTCTGGCTCCTTCGGTGGGGATTCGGACTCATTTAAAACAATGACTAATTTACTTATCGGACGTGTCAATATCTCATGTTTGTTCGATGAATCTGCAAATACTTTCAAGTCTACGCTTCGAACCAAACCGTCATCGGATTTGTGCAATTTGACGACTCGTGCCATTCTCCAGTTGTTTCTCGGACAACTCTCTTTAATCATGACTACATCATTGATGGAAATATTTGGATGTTTTTCATTCCATTTTTGTCTTTCTTGCAGAGATTGAAGATACTCTTTTCTCCAACGGTTCCAAAATTCATTTGTTATATGCTGGATCCGTCGCCAATACTTTTTGGAGTAAATGTCGGTCCGGTCGAAGCTCCCAG
>JANSTP010029346.1:0-14959 GCA_025330745.1 Cladonema radiatum
AATCAAAACAAATATTTCAGTACAGTTTTCACTTTTTCCCTTTACGAGCAATTAAAAGAAAATATATGATCGATTCCCCCAGAAGTCATACTGTAATATGAAATCAATATTGTGTATTTTGAAATTCCTTACCCCAAGAAAGAATGGCAGATTTTTTGAAAAATCTGTCCTTATCCATTGTCATACTACTCCTAAATTCGACAGTTAACAACAAAGAACATGCTTCTGCCAGCATCCAGAAAAACGTGGTTAACAGAAAGTAATGCAGGAATCCAGCTATGAGTTGACATTCTAATTTACTTGACACCCTTTGTGCACCAATCACAAACGTCAGAAGTAGTAAGAGCAACGATGTGCATAACGATAACAGTAATTTGTTGGGTAGGCTTTCTTCCAATAGACGTCTCAACAAAGAAATTTTTAACATTAACTAGTCTTACGATTAAAATTACAATTAACTGAAAATTAAGTAAATATAACCATAACTAAAGAACTACTAAAATAGAGATTAGAGGTACATTGCTAGATGGCTAAAAAATGGCTTCAGTTCCTGATTTTTTCAACATAAACAGTCTAAACTAATTTAATTCGTCAACTGTAAGGTCAGGCTCAGCATTAGCTTTTAAAATATATACTAGAAATAAGTTAAGAACTATGTCACTAATTTTTTATCCTTTAAAAAGAATTAGTTCAGACCATGTTCAAATTATTCCGGATAGCTTTTACAATGTCTAGAAAATGTTATTGGATAGGTCTTGCAACTATTTTTAGATAATTAATAGTCTCTCGACGTAAGTATTTATTTTTCATGCTTCAACTAAATTTACAACGCACTAAAGAAACGCTGTAGCAGAATAAATTAAAATATAAAATTTTATAATGAATAATGAAATGAAATATACCTAAATAATATAAAAGTAACTACAACAAACGTTAGAAATGCAATGGATATTCCAACACCAACCCATGTAACATAATGCAATTCTATTGGATTGTAGTTCACTTGTGCAATATTGAGAAGCAATGCAAAGTTCGTAAGATGATTGGTCGTTCCGGGTACGTATTTTCCAGAATGCTCTAGTGTTGATATTCCTTTAGTTGACCATCCACCATGATACTCATCTTAATATTTCACAAAGAAGTTGAATATTATTACTCAAATGAAAGTTTAGTCTGCCTATCAAAGGTTTTGAGTAACGAAAAAGTTGAAAAGAACAGGGCCACCAAATAGCAATGCAATAAATCAAAAATGACAATTTTATCAACATTTTAGCAAAATGTTATTGAAAACATTCAAATCAAAATTCTAAAAACTGTCCATATAAAAATTTTAAATACCTTTTTTTGGATTAATTCTGCAGTATCTAATTTTTCTATTGCTATCACAGCCTTGGTCTTTTCCTAAAAATTTTTTATCAAACTAAGGATAAATCAAGTTGGGAAAAACTCACATTTATTGATATCCCAAAAACGGATCTCCGATTCTCCATCATACTTGGAATTCTTGATTTTTTCAAATGTAAAATAAATAGGTTTTTCCAGATTTTTAATTTCATTATCTCCGATTTTAATTGCCATTATATAACTTTGGACAGAAACAATTTTAACTTTTTCATTTGCCTTCGTTGTTGCTGGTATATCTGTAGAAAAGAGTGTAGAATTTTTGTGAAGAATACAAGATATAATAGCAACATTACTTTCATTTTCCGTTAAATTTGAAAAAGTTTCAAATGGGATTTCAAATTTTACAGGATGATCTAACGTCTCGCTACCTATAGGTTCGATAATGATAGGGAAACCGTGTGATGAATTTTCATTTCTGGCGAAAACTTGGAAATTTGTTTTATTGACTTTCTTTGTTATCAGTAATAATGATTTTCCTTCCATCTGCATAAAAGTAATATTTTTGCTATCCGCAATCATGTGTGTCAGAATGTCTGATATATCATCAAGGCTTTTGATTATTTCGTTCTTAGAGTGTTTTAGTTTTGAATTTTTGTCGACATCCGTGTTGGGTTTTGTTGCCAGTACATCTATTGTATTGAGTACATGACGTGATACCTAAGAAAAAAAAATGTTTGGAAACACATCCATTATTTCTCATGCTCTGTGGACAGCAATATTTTTGCTAGTCGAGTAGCACACCTGTAATGTTTCATTGACAGTAGAGTTATTGGATGTTAATCTATGAATGATTTTGTCGATGATTCTTTGAGTATTGAAGAAATCTTCTATTCCTTAAAAATCTTTCGATGATAATGCCTCACTGAGTTTACCTGCAGCATCACTGACAGACACACAGTCTTTTTGTTGTTGATTTTCTTTACATATTTCTACCTGAATAAATTATAAATGAATCAGTAATCATTATGAAGCCTAGAAAAAATTTCAAATTAATCAAAGCGGATGTTCTAACAAAAAGGTGTTGTTTAAGGACTTTAACTTCCCTCAAAGATTTGACAACCTATAATTTTTATATATGCTTTTTTGGATATCATCTTGTTTTTTAAATATGATTGAACTACTCTATTTTCAAACCTAGCTAGAGAACATTCTGACTTCTGAACACTTCCAAACATTTATTGATCTGTTTTGAATTACTGCATAATAATATGAATTGATAGCTTCCGCAAAAAGGCTTCCTTTTGGCAGCTGCCGAGAAAACTTGAGAAAAGTCTACAAATTGGGAGGAGGAGAGGGAGGGGTCAGGTGGAAGCCTAGAATCCACTTTATACGATTTTTTGCAGGAGTGATTGCAAATCTTTCATCGTCTAAGTACCTAAGTAAATATAACGCAATGTCATTTTATTTATACCAACAATGATGTACAAGGTGAGAAGGATAGAGCATAGGGCATTTTTCTTTGACTGATGTTTGTCCATCTATTGTTCTTTAATTGTTTTCCTCTCTCTGTCTGTTAGCCAATCAGTTTTCGATTTATCCTGAAGTTCCCACGTTTTCACAGATTAAAAATCTCAGTGTAAACAAAGTTATGAGTTTGATATGGCAAAGATTTAAACTGTCAAAACATTCGATAGCTATCAAACCAGTGAGATTTTGATACAGAAATCCATCTTAGATAAGATACTTTAAAGTCAGAAATTTTTGCGTAAAGAAATTTTCGCGAATTTCGCGAATGGGCCTGGAATTTCCGAAATTAAATCCCCACGAAAAAAGCGTTCTTGGCATATTCACGAAAATATTTCCCTAGAAAATGAGCTCTATACTCTATTCGTGAAATATGATAAGAAATGACCTCTTTGTACACACTTTGCAGGATACAAAACTAAAGAAGGCTAAAAATCTCTATGAATTTGCGAAAATAAATGCCGGTGAAATATTTGAATCTGGCTAATCCGCGAAATTAAATTCCCACGAAATGTAAAAAAATTAACGAATGCAGCGATCCGCGAAAGTTTCTTTACGCGAAAATTTCTGACTTTAAATTAAGTTGCCTAATTCGGGGAAGATGCTCTTGTGTCATCCATCATCAAAAGTCTTTAGAGAAGGCATGGTTTTTCAGTGTAAGGAGCATGAGCTACAGGAAGCAGAAGTCATTCATTTGCAAAGGCAGTAGACATTTTCTATGATGAGAATATCTCTCATGATATAGTAAAAACATAGTGTATACTTTTATTTTATTTTTGTATTGTTTATATTATTTTTCGATTTTTTTGTACTTTTTTCAAATTAACCAAATAACAAAATGTAAATCAAAACACGAAGAAGTGTGACAAAAAATGATCTAGTCATGTTTCTTCTCAATTACTCAACATGTTCGAGGCACGTCTTTCAGGATTCCATAGGAAATGTCCAATAAGCGAATGCTTTTCTAAGTATTGATTCCATAAGACTAATTAACATACATATAATAATTCAAGATTTGTTCACACAAATACAAAAACATAAGCATAAACAAAAATAAACAAACACACACCATATATACTGACATAAATACATACAACAAATGTCAAGTGTATTGTCTACATATGGACCAAATCCGTCACCAAGCTGGCTGCAGGGAAACATCACCAGCACATAGGTCAGGTGTTCTGGGCGAGTAAGCACCTCTGCTCCATCGATGGCACCCGCTAGACTCAAATAGCACTTGACACATCACTCCATAAAACAACACAGATACAGAATAACAAACTCAAAAAACAACACTTACAACTACACAGCACAAAACAGTAATCTACATATATACACAAAAACAACACGTAGTACACACATACACAAAAAAAGGGAAAAGGAAGGAATTTGACACAGAAATTTCTAAAACGAAATAAATAATAGTACACTATGCGACTATTGGACCGGCCAATATCATTAATACTCAATTAAAGGGAAGTGATAACATATCATCTTCACTGACCTTATAACTATCAAAAATATGAGGGTATCCTCTGTATGCTTTAAGGACCTGCCGACTAACAAGACTACCTTTGATACAAAATCATTTATTAGCATTCTACATCTTGTCATTCTAAGGAATTCAGAGAAAAAAGATGAGTAAAACATAGAAGAAGGGATATTGCTATCAAGGTATGACATACGAACTTTGTGGGTGGAAGAGAAATGAATCTTTTTTGTCAAAAAGTTTGTAAATAAACAGCCCACCTCTGACCAGGTGCATGTCAGATCCTGCTAAATGACTGGCATAATCAAGATCAAAATTCAAATAGAGAAGCAATTGCTGGGCAGCTTAGAAAAAACATCAACAAAATAACCTGTCTGGCTACTTTTTGGGGAAATTAAACCGGTCAGGCTAGTTCAAGGTGCAGAAGTCCAGTAACAATGGTAGTAAATTCTCGTAGCCCAAAGTATTTAGCCCACTGAATTTGCTGTGTTGATGAAATTTTGCAAATTCAGTTGTCAATAAAATATGCACCTATTTGGTCGAAAGTGTAGCAATTTCTACTCCAGCTTACATTATCAAAAAAAGAGTTACTGTCTTTGCAATCACTTATATACAAGTTTCCTGAAATTATGTCTGCACGTACATTGTCCATGTGCAATATCAAAATTGGAACATAAGTAATGCGTCACAAATTATCAGAATTATAAGAATTTCTCTGGTGTAGGGCTATGAAGCAGGTAAGATAAAGGATCTGACAAACTTTGATGCTATGCTGAGCCCACGTTCTTCAACTGATATGTGGCTGCGGCTGGGCTGCAAGCTACATTTTTTTTTGCCACAAATCAACCTCAATCGATTAGCATATGGGAAAAAGTAATTTTGAAGATCTAACTCCCCTTTTTCCGCGTTCAATGTATTCAAAGTGATAAATTTCTATAAAAGATGAGCTAATCCTTGTTTGTCCATCATTCCACAGATTATACTAATTTACATGAACAGTGGGTGGATATCTTTTGTTCTGGAAGTCCATCTTTGGTGCACCAGGAAAAAAACTGCGTGATTTGGTACAAAAGTAAGTGCAAAACCTGAATGCCAGGGTAACTAAACTACTAAATCTTAGAAAACGTATGGAATAAAATCATTGTACTTCTAAAGTTAGGCAATCTCATGCAATGATTGAGGAGAAAATGAAGGTAAAATACTAGTAAGTGCATAAAAGCTCTGTCTAGGTCAATGCTTTGAGGTGTCTTTTTTCAGAAAATTGAATGAAAAGTCCATCAAAAGCAAAAACAGTCCGTCAGTTC
Organism: Cladonema radiatum; assembly: GCA_025330745.1. Lineage (NCBI taxonomy): Eukaryota > Metazoa > Cnidaria > Hydrozoa > Anthoathecata > Cladonematidae > Cladonema > Cladonema radiatum. The sequence goes on from JANSTP010029346.1 coordinate 5,665, forward strand.
AGTAAAACATTTTTAGTAACTTTATTCCATGTAGTGTCTGAAAAAATGTAAGAGCGTGTCCACAACTCCCCAAGAACTAAGTATCTGAGGCTCTTAAATATGGAGCTAAAGCGAGTAAAAGAGACCATCAAGAAAAAGAGGTTCAAAACAAGTTAAGGTAGTCAAGTTTTAAGTTTTAAAAAATAACTCTTTAACCCTATCTGAGGTGGGGGGGGGGGCTTTTTTGCCCTTGGGCTCAAACTTTTCTGAATATCTCCGGAACCGTAATAGGTATTAAGCTGAAATTTTCAGTACCTTCCTAACTTCTTATTGGAAATACGATGGTGAAAAAACTTTTGCCCCCTGGCCCCGAAATATCGTGATGACGTCATCATTTCACCAAGGTATTGATTTTTTAGCAAAAATTGGGACTTAAAAAGGGATAACGACAAAAGTAACACTTAATATTGTTATCTTTGGTTAAATTATTCAGTTCTACATCAATTCCGAGGTCTTTAGCCGATTTCCACCGGAAAATCCCGATTTTGATTTTTCGGACCCCATTTTTGATCGAAAACACCGATTTTTGACGTCATGGCAAAAAATGATGACGTCATCAATTTTTTGGTCACGTGATGACGTCAGTGGGTAGCTAATAGGTTGAAGTTTTGTTGGTCCAAGTTTGGTGGCAATCGGTTGAGTATAAGAGGATTTATAAGCGGTCAAGTGAAAAGCTGGCAAAAAAGCCCCCCCCGCTTATCCTATGTTCAAAAAAGCCGCCTCAGATAGGGTTAATAATCAACGCAACTTTATGACTATTTCATAAAGCTCTTCATGTAAAACTTTTCTGATATCAAAGCAAAACAATTTACATATCAGCTACATAATTTACATCCCCGCCTGAGAAAAAGCGAGCGAACTTAAATAAATGGACAAACCTCAGTCGCTATTGAATTTGAAAACAATGGAAAAGACTACAGAATTTCTGCTTTCGATTTCACACGCTCTATCCTTCTAACATTATACATCCTTGATACAAAGTTATCTTGTCTTAACCCTTTTTTAATAATGCCTTGATAATTAAAGAGGAGCTCTGTACCAACTAATAAGTACAAGTAATCTTAAAAAAAACTATGTACTCTTACGCATAGCGTTAGTCTTGCTTTCTCTTCTTGAAGTGTATTTTGAGCCTTTAAAAATATCAGAACTCCTAAAAACTTTAATTTCATAAATCTGATGCTTTTGTTGAAATAAAGAATCACAAAGTAATACATCTAAACGAAAGACAAGGCTTCTTTTTTTTCTGAATGCAGCAAAATGATTAGTGGTGAAAATTTTTCCAGATCTTCGATTAATTGAAAACGGCGCATACTCTCTTGGTAATTTCATTCCTTCAAACATCTGTGACGTGTATTTATTTGATTGATGCAATTCATCTTGAGACTTTTTTTCGGTAGCTTCTCCATTTTTCATATAAACTGCAGTGACGAAGTAGATTAATAACAATCCGTGAAGTGACGAAGCAGCTACAGAAGCAACATGTAAATTCGGTAAAGTGTTTGTGTTGATCGAAAAGTTGTATGGTGGCACAATAACAATCCCTAAGAAACAATAACATTTGAATGCAATTATAATGTTTTCAAATATTGAGAAATTTATTACGTTATATCTATACATATAGTTTTATTAGCAGCGTGATAAAGACCCATTCTTTTTTCTGAAGGTGTACCTAAATACGACATGCTGCTTTATGGTTCAATAATGTCGAACAATGATAAAAGAGATCAAAAAGAGATTTCTGTGTTTGTAAATACCGTCACATAAGAAACTTAAAGAAAGGATTTTAACCCTTATTTGTTTCCTACTAGTACCTACCACTAGTTTTGTTTTAACAGCTTTCGAGCTATAACAACCTATGGTCTAATACTTTATGACTTTCAACAACATTTACCAATGCACATTTTGAGACCAAAATCATTCCTAAAAAACCTCACTGTTGCCATAGTAACAACATCCTGGGGCCTTCGTAAACTATTTTTCGCCGATTTTGAAGTCCATTTTTGCCTGATGTTATTCTGTCATGTGACTGAGTAAATAAGAGTTATTAAAGACAAAAAATTTTGCTGGTTTCTAAAAGAAAAAATTCTAGTCTACAATTACCCCAAAAAACTACTACGAAAAGTTGCTTCTCATAACATTGCCAGCAATTTGATGACGTCATTACTTCGTTACTCTTCGTCAGAATTGTACTATTAAACTATGTATTAGTTCGTAAAGTTTTATTATCAAAGGTATTGTAGCTCCTAATTTTTTTAGGGACCCTATCTAGATGTTAAAAATATCTCTGCGCAAATGTAGGGTTAAAGATAGTGCTACCAAGACCCAATATGATTGGCTAAGCAGAGAGAAAAATCTCTTTTATAGATAATTGCTAAAATACTTCCTTTAGAAAAGCCTCTAATTAACTGTAAGCAACAAATTTTGAATCACATGTAACAAGATTTTTCACATGTTACAAGATTTTTTATTTATATCAGTTAGCTTAAAGTTGTTTGGATAGCGTCATAGATGTCTTCGAGTGAAGTAACAAGGTAGAAACAAGATAACATATACGAGCAAATACCCATGAGAGAGAAGTCCACAATTTATTTTCACTTTTTTTCATAAGAATAACACTATATGAAGAATAACCTTTGATTTTAGGAATAAATTAGAATTACGTATCTGAGAGAAATTTGATTCTCAAGATTTTGAAAGGTTTTTATAGAGTTTAAAAAAGATGCACAACGAAAAATGAGAACATTTTATAAATTAGCCTGCTTTTGTCAAAGGTAAGAGCACCAAGGCCAGAAATAATCTTACTGTTGCATTTGGTTTGTTGGTACATATATTAATACAATTGATCTATATTGGTGTATTGGTAGAAAAAAGCCATTGACCACCCATCTATTGAAATTTGGGACCCTGATATATTATGCTATCAACTTTAAAATAAAAACATTATTAGATATTAGCTATAATCAAATTAACTAAGAAAATTCGAAAAATATTAGTAAAAAGAAACTTGGTAAAGCTTTATTAAGAATTGAAACCAGGACACAGAGAATCAAAAGACTCATATTATCTGTTTTTTGCTGAAAGAAGAAAGATTTATCTTTATTTTAAAATCTTCGCACAGAGAACCATAAATGTTCATCTGATATTTTGAATAGTGCCTTAAAGTCCGCCCCTGAATGAAAAAATAGATTGACAAATGCAATACAAAAATGGTGGATTTTGTGTAAGAACTCAGAATTTTTTCCTTAAGAAATATAGCAAAAAAAGCAAATAAATAAATGAAACAAAAAACAGCAGTAGCAAAGAAAAAAGCAAACAAAAAACAAACAAATAAACAAACAAATAAACAAAAAAACAAGAATCACATATCGATCGGCTTGTATAAGCTTGAGAAACATAACAGTAATTGCAATCGTTGTACAGTTAAATACAGTAAGTATTCTTTTTGTTTAAAGGCACTTTCCCACCAAAAGTTTGCCTGAAAATTTTATTTAGTTGTAGAGTTATGGACATTGCAGTAGTCTAAAAAAGGGCCTTTTTTGTTTGTTTACATTTATGAATGAATGAAACATCTCAAAACATAATAGAAAGATCTGAAAGAAATTTTCAGAATAAAAAAAATTTAGTTTTCTTCTGAATGATGAAATAAAATTTTAGGCAGGAATGTACCTTTGAAAACACAGTAAAGCACATTTTTGTAACCAAAATGAATCGAAATGGCGTTGAACCAAGGCAGACCCTTAAAAGCCTCAGTCGAGCTGAGACTTCCACTATCAGGTACATATTTTATCCTTGTTGAAAGTTCTAGCTTAAAGTTACATTCCTGCTGACAGCTTCATTGCATAATTCTATAGACCTCTATATTTTCAGTTATCACTGAATAATTTTCATTAAAATTGAATTTATGATTTTGGTTAAGGACTCCCAAAGTTGTCTGGAAATGACGATGAATGATTTTGCTTACATTTACAAATGAATTTTGAAGAGATCAATCGATTATATTTCAAAAAATAATGAGACTTTTCGAGTATATGAAGAAAACTTAACTCTCGTTTGACCTTCCGTTAATGAAAGAAAAATGTTTAAAAATTTGGATTCCATGAAGGGTTTAAATATCATGATTACGAATCATCGAATTTCTTAACTTACCATTGACAGCGTGTTGAAAAGCCATATTGTTACTTTTTTATATCATACTTTCAAATGTACAATCTATAACGTCAGTGCACGTTCAAATCACTTTACATTTTGTAATGAGGTCTCAAAATCAAAACTTGGTATTATAAGGAAATTTTAATTTGTGGATACTGTCAATAATTTGTAACTGGATCTATTGTGGGAGAGTTTTTGCTATTGTGGTCTATAGTATTACCATGCATATAGATGCTTAATGTATAGCAATTTTTGAGAAACTAGCGTTGGTAACGTAAACCAAAAAAACAACAAGGATCTTTGCCAAATTATACAAAGCCAAGATAAAGATCTATTCACAAAATCTAAAAATTAAAATGACGTCTGTCAGTTTCTAAGTGCTGGATATTGCATAAAATATCCACTTGAATAATTCTTTCGTTAGTATGAAAACAGGGAGACTAGTATACCTTATCACAAGAGATTAGTATGCTAGAAACTTTACTTATCCATGTAACCCATAGTCCAGATACAAGAAGATTGTTTACTTTAATGCTATTTAATTAGACACTTTGTCATACGATTGTCATACGTATTTGCTATTTCGACCCTCCTCTTGATCTATCAAAATTTATAAATTCTGTCTCTCCATGTATCTTTTACTCGCTGAAAAAACTCAAGTTTCTGAACTTTTGAAAATGTGAACATTTCCTGCAATTATTCTTTCACTCTAACTTGGTTGTATTATACAACAAGTTGTATTATAACTTGTTCCATTGCTTTCACAGCAACAAAATAAAGTTCTGTTTTGCACGTTGGGCAACGAATATCGAGTAAAAATAGTTGAGTGCATTTGCCTTGTATGCAAACCAAAACTCCAACCATGGAACGCCCCAACCAAACTCTCAGGCTTTTTGCCTTGTGTATCAAAAGTAGAAAAGAAGGGTACTAGCAGGCCCGTAGCCAGCCTGGTAATTTTTTTTTTTTTTTGGGGGGGGGGGCTTCAAGGGGGCAGCAATCGCAGCATTAAATTTGCACCCCTACCCTCACAGAAATGTTTTCTAGATACTTTGATCGAGCTGCAAAAACCTAAAATTATTTCCATCGTTCTTTAATTGCTCAAATTTTACAAGGTCAAATATTGGGGGTTCAGACTGGGTCAAAATCTATTTCAGGTAAGATTATCCGGCTTCGGAATTTGAGGCCTAATATTCGCAATTGCCTGCCAATGACGCTGGGTTCGATCAAGCCACTAGCACGGGCATGGGATTATTTTCAATATCTTATTGACTCGTAAGAGTTTAAGGATCTTTCATGGTCTTAACGTTCGGAAAGTAAATATCGCATAAAAATAATATTTTCAAACTTTCCTATTTAAAAAGTTTGGAAAATCTTATGATTACTAAAGGAAATAAGTAAACGAAATAATAAAAAGTTGACTAAAACAGCTAATTGAATAAACAAGGGCTTGACGTACACCTCTGAAGAAATGACTCTCAAAGGAATGTCATTGGTACCAAAATTAATTGCATTTTATATATCTGAAACGTGCACCTGTGATTCATATTTTCTTACATTGTGCGTAACGAAGAAACTGGCAAGAAAATGTACAGAATAGAACTTTAAATCAAAAATAAAACTGAGATTAATTCTTATTTTCTTGTGCTTATTTTTGCATGCCACTTCCAAGGTTTGAACAAACACTATTTTTATCAATCATAACGCTAAAACTGGGAAGATAACTCAGTTGATTTAGCTACGAAAAAAATAGTTGAAGCGCATGTCTAAGATATTATAGTCAGTAAATCCTAAAGGTTGTAGCAAGACCAACAAAGTTTCAGAAGGCTAACAAAATTTGAAAAAGTGACACATAAGGCTCAGTTCAACTTCAAATGTGCCTAATACAAATATTTCATTAACTAATTGAAAGTTACAGAAGCAAAACACCGTAGTAACACTTTTTTGCACTGATGAAAAAACAAGATATTGATTTTTCTAGGAGGGGGTGGGGCATCAAGAAATTTTTTGGGGGCAATGCCCCCATGCTCCCCTCTGGCTACGGGCCTGGACACTAGAAAAGAAACCCTGTAAGCAGTGCCCTAATAGTAAATATCATAATCATAGAGGATTGAATGGTTTTTTAATGTTTTGTTTGTTTTTCATTCAGACTACCTTTGTTTTTTTTTTCAAACTTTAAAAAAAGGCTTGTCAAAAAATCTATTTTAGTTTTTTGTAAATAATGGATTGTTGGATTGATAACTTGGCACATACACTCGAATAAAGTAATATATCGTCGAATGTATCGTGGAATATATTTGTCAAATATAAATTTTACTTTTTTTAACGAAGAAGGGTACTCTCTCTGAATAATCCCTGTTTATATTTGCAAACAAGTTGTGTTTATTTTCCAGATTTTTTCAATTGTTCAAGAACACGAAACATCAACAGTAAATGTTTTATGCATATTTACGCACTACATTGTAACAGAAAATCATCAATCTCAAATTTTTTTATTATTGAAAACATTGGAAATGATAAAGGTTGTTGAAGTTCTGTTCGTTTAAGTTCCTTCAGCTCAGCAGAGCTAATCTTTACTTTAATATTTTGCCGAACATTACATACTGAAATTTTCCTCAAGGAGGTTTTATTGACAGGAGAAACAACTTATTATCACTTATGATTGTTTAAGTAAATTCTCGATAAAAGCAGTTTGTGTTTCTATAGTTAAAAATTTCTTTCTTTTTTTATTTACTATTACAATTTATCGAAATAAGCTTAAAACGATTTACTCATTTTACATATGAAACTTATCACAAAGGAAAAGTATCAACAAGAGCGGCCCACCGCCTAAACTCCTGCGAAGCCCTGCTCCAGATATCCCAGACAATTGTGACGTGCCTGATAATTTGAATGAAAGTAAAAAGGCATGTATTTGCAAAAGGGTGAGGTAGATACAGTTCTGACTTTGCTATTGATTGGCTTCATGTCAGTTAAAGCAGTGCAGAGAGTAATTCAAACATATTTTAAAAGTTTTTGAGACGTCTTAAAAGTTATAATTAATCACAATAGAAAGCAATGAAGTTTAAAAATTAAATGAGAATAATATTGGGAACTTATAACTTCTGTAGGAAGTAGTGGTACTTTTTAGCAGAAATCTTCCGGGCAAAACACGAACGGCGAAGTTAAAATGAGTTGAATAATGCTTTTTCTTGTTGTTAAGTTGTTTTTGCTTGTGAAGACTGAGAAGCCGAAAAAAAAATTGTTTGTTAGCTTTATGAAATAAAACTGTGAAAAACAAACAAACAATTTTTTCTTAAAATTTAAACAGAAACGTGTCTTCACCTCCAGACCATAGCTGCAAGTTTCAACTTTAGAGAGAATTTCGCTATAAAGTTACGATGTTTCAAGGTTTTGATTATTTCAAAATAATTAAGAGCATTAATGATAAATAATAAAAATTAACAGCTACATAACCACTAATAATAATTAATAAAATGTTTTGTTTTTTTCTCTATCTATAGCAACAAAGAAGACGAGAAACAATCTTTTGTATTGATTATTAAAGTTCACCGCCTCGGCAATTTTCGATTAAATTTTTTTTTCTTATTACCATATATGGCAATAACAAGATCACGTGAACACTTTTGCAGAAACGGAAAAATAAAAACCAAAAGAAAGAACTCCTTCGCAGGAGTTAATAATTGGCCAAAAAAGTCATGTGACCATATGATAATGCCTTTAAATAGTCTCCCTTTGGTTGCTTGTCTTTTCTACAAGCCTACGACAATGTTTTAGGAAATCAATTATGGCAGAAAGTAGTACGTATAACCATGGGTTATCAATCAAATTTACAGATGAATCAAGGTTTTGATATATTATTTAATGATATATCAAGGATTATGGAGGCAATTTTTTTGACATAATATTGATAAACCTTTTTAATGAACTAAGAAAGCAGCAAAACCTTAGAATTGACTATACCTCAATGCATGGACTTATAAAAATAAATGTCATTTAATCTCTTGTGTTAGGTGTATTTTAATTGTACGCACATTTATTGGACTATTACCATATTCTACTATATGCATTCATAAATTGTTTTATAGGTGTTTTTGTTTTATCCTCTCAATCAATGGAAAAGACTCGAGGACGATTTCGCAATAATTTTTATAAGCATTCCAAACTAGGTAATTCGAACTGTCCAGGGGATTTGAAATTTGTTCGATTTACATGATTATTCGAATTATAGGAGTTCGAATTTATAAGAATCGAATGCCAAGAGACCAAAGAACTTTTATGATTTAAATGATCGTTCAAGTTAACACTGTGGCAAACAAAGCCAACATTCCATCCAATATCTAAATTAAGGTGCTGGATAAATGTTGGACCAAGGGGGTTTTAAACAGAAGGAAAAGGAACTCAAATAACTCTTTTTGTTATTTTTAATTGCTTCTTTTGTTTCAAAAAAGCAATTAAAACATAGCGTGTTAGCTCCAAGCGCTAAAAATTTATCACCGACGATTTTCGTTGAAACACCGACAACAGTTACTGTTCTATATTCTTTATATAATAACGTTCCTACTCCTAAAAACATTTTCTTGTCAATCTATCGGTGACAAAATAGTCAGTACACTTTATTTTTTTAAGCGCAACGTTCTAGATATCTTCGGAATTGCATATACAGACCCCTAAAGAAACCTTAACATCTTGTCTTTTACAAATCTATCCGAATAGTCTTAATAAATGGAATGTGAGGCAGTAGTATCTCCCCAGACAAGCAACAGTAGTGAAGGACTCTTAGGACTAAGTTATAAGGATTTTTTCCCCAAAAACTTGTCGGCTTTTCTTAACCAAATATGGAATTAATCGTTGAAAGATTTTATTGATGCGAAACAATTAAATTTTTAGCAGTTAGAAAATTACGGCTATTTGGGTTTCTCAACCCTCGGCCCCCGACCCCAACCCCTCGGCCCTCGGCTCCCTGTTTTTTTAATCCTTAAGGCGGACTTACACTACATCAATAAATTGATATCAATAATTATCAATTAATGTACAACACCATTCGTCAATTGTTATCAAGTATTGATAGGAATTTTGTTTTTAACATTTTACTTAAAAATTTTTATCA
>JANSTP010029457.1:0-10496 GCA_025330745.1 Cladonema radiatum
TATTTCCAATATTGTTTTGCTAATCAAGACAACTCCTTAATCTTTACCAATTATGTCTTAAAGTTCTATCGACTGTGAAGCAGACCTAGTGGCTTTCCTTTCCTTTAGTCTTTGTATATTTAATTTTAAGAGTTTTAAGCATTCGGTGTAGACAAGCCAGCCCTTTTATGCTGTGCTTATACTCCATGTAAATTTTTGACCAAATTAAAATAAAGTACTAATAATAATCAGCGGGCTAATCAGGGTGGGAGAAATCAATGTTCCTAGCTGCACCAGCCCTTAAATTTTCATGCACGCAAGGTTAAATTTTAATTTTGCATCAATAATCTTAAAGCATTCTACCTTTAGCGGTGGTGTTATAACAACTTACTTTCAAGTGCATAAATTATTAAATACAACATTTAGTATTTGTTGCACATTTTTGTAACAGATTAATACATACATACCAGTGCAAAGGATTTCTATCACCTGCTAATGCGTAAACAAATAAAGTATGAGCTTGAAGAGAAATGAATGGAATTCAACACTGAAATGAATAATTTTCCATGAAAACCTAAAGCAAACAAAGAGATGAGTCCATACCTCAATCTTACTTAATCTTGCAACCGTTTCATTGTATGTCTCTGTTGGTTCAAGAGAAAGAAGTTCCATCTTGCTATCCAAATAACTCAGCATGGTTTCTAACTTTTCAATAAATTCCATCCAGTGCTCTCGATCAGACGAAATTGTTTTTAATTTTTCTAGCACTGACTCTCGATAAAATATAAAATCATCCTTTAAGTGATGACATGTTTTCTCAAGAGAGATTGGCAAGAGAAAAATTGATTTTGAAGACCTTTCAAGATTATTTGCAGCATCGGTAAGTCTAGTGATTTTGCTTTCATATTCGGAGAACTCATCTGATAAATTCTAAAAGAAAAAACTTCAAAAAATTACAAATCTAAGTTTGCTGTGCTGAAATTATCATATGACATCTGCATGACTAACTACAGAAGACTTTCTTGATAAATATCTAACATTAAGAGGCTTATCTATGATAAGAATATAATAATCAGATCTAGGTGAGCTTGCAATTTCAAATACAAACATAAATTTAATATAATAAAAAGAACTATGAAAAGCTACAAAATTAAAGAAAAGATATTCAATCTAAAATAAGAGAAGAAGAGAATGAAAAGGTCGCACAACTACAAAACAATCTTCTGGTAAATGAGAAAAAGTGATTAGAACTTTCTAGATGGAAGTCGAAAGTTATGAAAGGAGCTAAAACATAAATGAAAATATTATGATGAAACCTTGCACAAATTAGGCAACTAGTGGGAAGTTTAGGAGGAAACATCACACAAATTAACCTAGTGGGGAATTTATGGTCTATTAATTTTATAAAATTTTTAAAATTTATAAAATTTATATAGGATTCAGTTGCATCATATAGTTCAGGGTTGTATCAACAGTCACGCTACAAATACTGTATGCAAGAACATACTATACACTTCTTCTGTCCATAATAACCTTATTAGATGTAATTGCTGTAACTCTATCAAGCTGGCATCTATGATGCAAGAATATTGTACCCTAAATCTGAATCATTTTACAAATAAATTTATTTAAAAGGTTTAACTTCAATTGCAACGAAACTGACAAAAGATTCTACTTAGAAGTGTCAGTATACTTGAAACATTATCATACCAACAACAGAAATGGTTTGAATGTAAGTAAACAGAAAAAATTAACACTAGTTTGTGAACAGTAAATAGGATGAAAGGACTGAAGCTTACAAACATTTTATTATTCTAAAGAAACATCAGACTGAGTTATAATATTTATCTAAGATAAGTGATGTTTTCCAACTCTATTTTGATCCTAGCATATTCTTTCAAGAAATACTAGCATAAAAGCAAAAAATATCAGAGATATTTTTTTTTTTTTTTTTTTTTTTTTGATTTCATTCTAGAATTGAAGAGAAAAAGAAAAAAAATATAAGAAAATAGAAAAAATAAAGAAAGTAAGAAATATTTAATAATTAATCAGAAGGTAATTTAATATTCTTAGAGAAATGTTATTATTTCTTTAGATGGCTATGGCAAATTAACAGCCACCAAAGAAAATAAAACACTAGATTTCATTTTTCAATTTTCCATTTCAATTTTGAAAACTAAGAAGATTCTAGGGGGCTAGCAAGAAAAACTAGCTTTTATAAAATAGCATCGGGGGTAAGACAATAATTAAATAGGTCACACCAGACACTCCTAAGCAAGAGAAAAGGTTGAATATATTTTGAAACAAAAGCACAGCTGGTCCCCAATATAAAAAGAATAAATAAAAAATAAATTCTCATTCTAACAACAAATTTGTACCCATAGAATGGTACTACAATGATCTTTGATTAAAAAAAAGATCCCCACTTAATTGATCTTAATCTATGAAAGTGAGCCAGTACATTGTTAATAAAAAATCATTCCTCATAGCATGAAAATGTCAATATTTTTCACAGTTTTAGCAGTGGTGGAACTTAACTATTTTGGCACTCGTCCATTCTGAGGACTAAATTCGGATTAATTTCATATTTTCATCGCCAGCAGAAAAATACAGTTGTCCTATTAGTGGCTAACAGAACATTTTGACCTAGTTAATACTAATACTACTTCATCTTTCAATATTTCATTAACTTAATGAACTCTCATTTATCAGAATTTCTCTTACGTGACCATTTGGATGACTATTACTGTATAAACTAAAAAAATTATTTGCCTTTCAGAAATTTTACTCCTCAATTGCCATTGGACAAGTGCCAAGTTCCACCAATGGTTTTAGTTTGAACAAGAAAAGCTTATCATTTGCCTGAACTCTGATTAATGTCCTTGGAGAAATATTTGATAAGAAATAATTTCTAGAACACAAAAAGTACATTAAGAACTTCTGACTTGAAAGAGTCCATTACGCTTGAAAAGAATACATGATTTCCACATTCATCTTAAGAATTCTAATGGCTATTCAATGTTGCAACTGTTGGAAGCATCTCTCACAAAATAGGATTTTTTACTTTCAGTGAGATTTAAGCTTGCTCACAAAACTTTCTAGGGCCTACCTGGGTGGTAAATATTTATAATGCTCGAAAAAATAATGTTATTACTATTATTACCAATACCACACACTCATGCGTCTTGTTGTAAAAAGGATTTTACTTTTTCGCATTACATTTACATTTTTTTTACATAAAAAATGCAACAGGCCCCAAAAAAACATCCCTTAAGCAAACTAGCTAAGTAGCATACCTATTCTTTTTATTACAACATGATTACAATTACAGTACAGATTTCACTGTACTTAATTTTGGAGGGAATGTTTTTTGGGATTTTTCAAGAACTTAGTAATTATAGTCAACTGCAAAATAAAAATCAAAGTTTTCTTCTGTTCCGTATCTAATCTTTCTAATTTTTGATTAACTTTTATTGCTGTTTCTTCGGAATTTACTCATTCAAAATTCCAGTAAAACATTCGAAAATTAAAAATTCGAACATCAAGAAAATATTGCAAGAAAGTCGCTCATTATCGATCGAAAGCATTAATGGCCAATAATGCCTGCTCCAGAGGGCATAAATGGCCAATACAGCCCGCTCCAGAGGGCATTAATGAAATTTAAGCCCTCATACGTTAAAATAGACAGACTTGTATAGCTTATTAATACAATGTTTTCAGGGTATTATCTTCTAGTAATACCACACATGTATTGGTAATAAAATGAATTAATGGGTGCAATAAAAATTTCATCAAAAGAAAACACTTCAGCAGAGATCAGTAACGGAATAATTGTCTAGACAGGTTTTTTTGTTGATTTTTTGGAGAATTATTAATAAGAATATAAACCCAACAATGGGTGAGGGTGAACGTTCCAACATTTTTTGACCACCAATTATTCATCAAAACAACAAGGTGAGTTGATCAAATAAGACCAAGGTTAATTAAAAGTGACCATGGAAACACCTGAATAAACATATTTGGGAAATACTAGGTTTAAAAGAAGAAAACAAAAATGACATTGAGAATCACCTGAAAGTTACATTCCAAACCTCCGATAGCTTTCAGATCTTTTTCTAAATAATGGTTATCATAATCTTTGTGAACATTCTTACATTTTCCCAGCCATGAATTTATTTCTTCTGTAAGTTCATTTACTTGTTGCCAAAAATTATTCAACATTAAATAGCTTGAAAACAAATCGAGTATTTGTTTTTCAACTGCTAACAACTTATTTTTAATTCCGTCCTTTTCCAAGCTGATATCAGAAGCAGATACAAATGGAAATTTTGATGGAAGCTCCTCTCCTTTAGTAAAAACTTCTTCCAGAAAACATTTCATACTACTGCAAACATTTACATAATACTGAAATGGAAATAAGAGCAATAAATAATTTTATTAGATACAACAACAACATAAAAGAACTCTGTTTCAAAAACATGAACTACATCTTCAAATACAGTGAACTGGCGTAATTAGATGACAAGATGGCTTTATTGGTCTTAAAGATATCAGAAATCTATATAAATTATATATAACCTTTAATTTGTTGAAATTAGTTTCAAATTGTTGCATGTCTTCACAGCCATCAAGCTGTTCAAATTCATCTTTAAATTTGTCCAAATCTTTGCACAACTTCTTCACATTATCTTTATGATCGTAGTATTGAGTAAGAATTTTTTTTGCAGACCTCAACTTGAGCTTGCCAGATTCATAAATCTTGTCCCATTGAGCTGTTAATGTACATATCTGAGTTTTCAAGTCAATATCTCGCTCTGAGTTCTTATTACGCACAAGTTTTGCAGAAACATTTGTGATATTTTCCAGTGCATTATGACTGTTTACGATGTCATTCAATAATGCCTAAAAGCAAGACGTTAGTACAATTCACTGTTAATCAGCAAAAAATCTTCTCAAGAACAAACCTGAAATCATAAGCAAGATAATAAAGTCAACCTTGCATTATCTCTTTTTGTAATTGAAATTCAAAGAATTTAATTTTCAAAGATTTTAAAATTTGCAACTTTTACAATACCAGTTAAATTTCAGAAAGGCATTTTAAGGTCTACAATATATGTAAATCCCAACAAGTAAGAACTGCCGGGGGAACATGAATAATTATTATGTCTAAAATATCCAAATGACTATTGGTACGGGTGATTGAGTCTTTGCATTTTGAAAAATCATCAAACCTGCATTTTTGATGGTGTATCCAGTGTAATATCACCTTCTGTTAAGTTCTTTAACTGATCTGCAAATGATTCTAATTGCAACTGTATGGATTCAAAGTCTTTATTGAAACTCTGCCACAACGTCAAACTATCGTTTAATTGGGCCATTTGGTTGTTAATATTATCTTCAAGAGATTCTTTCATAGCTTTGATGTCTTCCATACGAGACGAGACTTCCAGTGAGCTTGTACAACTTAATTTTTCTATTAAATCTTCACCTAGTAGAAACATATCTTCAATCCGCCCGGCTTCCTCCTCCAAATCTGTTTTCAAGCTCTAAAAAAATCAAATAAAAGAAAACAAAGACTCTATTTAGACACAATCCTTTCCATTATTTCCCTGCATGTTTTCATTTATACTATTGTCAATATCTCAAACTCAATATTTTTATAACATACAACCTGTATGGGATGACCAATCCAGGGACCATAAAAAGCAGTCTTCATAGACAAATGGTCTTCTTGAAAAGAAAAGAATATTGTCATTTTGGGACAAAGAAGTAATGGTCTTTATGGAGGTGGTCATTTTAGTATGTTTCACTGAGTTCTGTTCAATGAAATGTTTAAAACATTTCTAAGACCTTTATAAATGTACTCATACAAGTACTGAGCAAATGAATTATGATGAGTTTGTACCTTCTGTTTTTCAATATAAGCATCAATTGCATCTTCACCAAATAAATCTTCCATTTCGGTTTCATTCAACAATGTCTCTGTTGATTGTAGTTTTGTTTTTATGCTTTCTTGTTCATAACAGAAGCATAGCCACTCTTCTCTACACATACTCATTTGTTTTTCTTCGTTGCATAACCGCATCAGAAGGTTATACCACAGGTCTTCAAGTTTTCTTATACTTTCACTGAAAACAGATGGACTCTTTCCAGGTATGTCACCACTAATCGACTTGGCCTCAGTCAAAATATTTTGCACGTAGATTTTCTTTTCATCAACTTGACTTGATATTGACTAATACAAAAAGAAACACCGCATTAAAAAATTTTTTATTACCAGTTATTTACTAAGAGGTTTGAATAATCTACTTAATATAATCATAATAATAATAATTTTATAATTTACGTAATATTGATATTACCTACATATATCAGAAATATTTTGTCTCTCAAACTGGTGGCATGCTAATGAAGTATATTTTTCATCCAAGATTTTTTATCAAACTAGAGAAATTAATTTTATGCTTCTTGATTGGCATTTTTGTTATATCAGGATCTGAAAAAATGGTCAATGGCTGCCTTAAACTAGAGTCTTTTAAATGAACTAAATGATTAGCTCATTGGTAGAATTCAAAGTGAATGATAAGAGTCTCATAGAAGCCATTATTTCATTTAGTTTAAATTTCAAACTTTATTTAAGCCTTTCACTACTGGGATAAAACTGCTGTTGTTATTTTTCTAGTTTTTGATAGGGCTTATTGAAGTAGTTATAATTCAGAATTTGATGAATATTATCAATCCAAATTTTCCTCAAAACTCTTGCGAGAAATAGATTGGAAAATTATAAACATTAAACGTAAATGAAAAATAATTTTCATTCTGGTCACGCGATCATATTTTATCAAGCTCTTAAGTCAAATTATTAGCTAAAATGTTAAGTCAAAAAATCAGAATCAACAAAAGAAAAACAAGATAGATTACTAAGGCACTATTTCCAATTATCATGGAGCAAACTACGAAAATTTTGAGCTGAAATATTAACCAGAACCAATCTTGCAGCCAAAACAATAAATTAATTTTTTCAAAAAAAAATTATTATTATTTGAAAATAATAAGATAGCTCAAGAACCACACTTTTTTTCTACATGGGGTTTTTACTGACTCATCTAATCTTCTGTAAATCAAAAAATCAAAACAAGAGAAACTTATGCATGCCAGAAAAGACAGGAAAGCAACACAGAAAAATCAGTGCTCTTTTCTACCTGATGATCAATTAAAACAAAATGAAAGAGCTAAATATTATTGCTTTCATTCTTTCTTACAGACTTTAGGGCTAGCATACCTTTAGCCTTTCCATTTCTGTTTGAAAAGCTTCCTCATTTTTCAGATCCTCTTTCATTCCAATACATACAAAGATTTCTTCGATCCATGCCATTGCTTCATTGATCACTTCTAATGTTTTGAAACACGCAACAAAATTGTCTTTTGCTGACACTATACGATGACATTTTTTTCTCACTTCTTTTAATTCTTTATCTGCAACAGAAATATCTTTTGATAAAATATTCAGCACCCAATCTATAGAAAGGTGCTCATAATTTTCTTTGATTTTGCTCAGCTCTTCTTGTTTTGAATCGAGATGAAAAAGCAGGTCCTAAAAACAAAGCAAAATCTGAGTGAAAAGAAATTTTTCTAAAGAAAGACATTTTCCAAAGTCAATACTTTATCAAAGAAGTTAATTTAGAAAAACTAAAAAAAAACAGTAAACTTACATTTAGTGAATTAACTAGATCTAGAAATTCCATTTTACTTTCAATATGATCAACACTTTTTAATGATTCATCAATGGTGTCACACCAGCGCAAAATATCTTCTATATTGTCGGACAATTCATTTTCTAGTAGTACATCTGAGTGAATTCCTTCTTCAAAACTTAGCACCTCATTTTCAAGATCACTCCAAGCTTGTATTGATCTTGCTTTATCATTGCTTGCTGATAAATAGTTCCGCAAATTCAAAAGAACATTTAAATCTTCGATCAATACAACATTTCTTTTAAACTCCACAGTCATCTGCAAGCCCTGGACAACATGCATAATAATAATGAGCGAAAACTTTGCATAGTTATCAACTGAAGACAGGAAACAAAAAGACACAAACGTTGAGATGAAAAAGACGCTGGGCACTGAGCATAGTTATGAATACACTACAGCAAAAGAAATCACAAGAAGCCAATGTTTAGTAAAAATTAAAAGAAAAACATTGCGAATTGACGATAATCAGTTTTCATACCATCCCATTTCACTTTATCCAAAAATGTCCTGTTTTAAATGAAATATGTTATACATACATATACAGAAATATAATTTCACATATATACATACATATAATATATCCATAATGTGCTTCGGATTGGTGTCTTTACGAAATATTAATTCTGCAACTGAACTGATCTTCTGCTTAAGTGGAAAGTTATTCTTTTCAATACAATCCTCTAACAAATGAATTTCTGAGTTTAATTTATTTATGACTTCTGTTCTCAAAGTGTTGAATTTTTCTTCATGAATTGTTCTCATTGTAATAATATCTTGATTAGTCAGCAAGTTGGCAAGATTTTCAAGTTGTTCATCTTCAAACAATGTTGAGAAACACTCAATAACTTCTTCATTGACAGACTATAAAATAAACTTTTCAAAACTATACCCCAAAATAATTGTACATTTTTTTATTTCAACAGTACTCAGATTATTTAGAGTTTGTAAACCGCATAACTGGTAATGTTAATGCTGTCATTATTATTGCAGAGAGGAAGGAAAAAGTATGGGAGTAATTATGCTACATCAAAAATGGGTCAAGTTCTTATTTTGTTAGCAAAAATAGAGACAATAAGACTTTACTGATAACCTACAAAAAAATGGCAATGCTTCATCTGTTTGCATGTTTCCAATCTCTCTTTATAATTTGTAAACAATGGATCATTAAAAAGAGCTTCCCATTGAACACATTTTTCATTGAGATCATCGACAATTTCTACGAAATTATGAAGTTTTCCATTGTCAATATCAGATAAACTTCCATCTTTCTTTTCACTTAGACTATTGGATAATCTTTTGCCATCTACCAAGATATTTCGAATTTGCTCTTCCGAAGGATAACTAAATTCATCGAAACCCTTAACTTGGGAAACATATTCATCCTGAAAAATCTTAATTGATGTTTCTATATCATATAAATCACATGTTTTTTTGGTATTCATTGTTTTTTCCAATTCACATTTGATGTCACGTATAACATCTGACTTGTGTGTAAATAATTCAAATAGTCCAGGTACTGTTGTTTCTGCTTTGTTCAAAATATCGTTAATAAAAACGAGTTGTCTCGCTCTCATTTGAAGCTACAAAAAATCAAAATTTTCATGAACAAAAGGCAGCTAAGTGAACAACATATAAAGCATTCAAATTTCTTATAAGGCATGGTTTTTAGTCGTACTTGGTCCAGAGGATACTTTTGCTCAGACATTAGATCCTCAATAAAGTCATCCAACTTCTCTTTTCCTCATACTTAAATTCCAAATTCAATTAACTTTTCAATTCTTCAATATCCAAGGCGATGTTAAAGCCACAATGTTATCCACAAACAACTCAAATAATTCATTGAAAACTACCAACTTAAAATAAGTTTATCACAGGATACAAAAACAAAACAGAGCTACAGAATCCTGCTGCTAATTTTCTGCAAATGTTTAGTATAACGTTTAATAAACATCTGAATCTTAGGAAAAAGCATTGCGATTCATCAAATCTTTCCCAAAATTAAGAAAGAATATTTTGATCTTGGAAGAATAAAAACTTTTTGGAAAAGATTTATATGAAGTTGCTTTTACATAATAAGCAGGGTATATTCAAGCAGAGGTGTGTGTTTGTTTTCCTCTGAAAAAATAGGATGTGGTATTGTATAAAAAAGTAATGGATAAATATTGAATATTTTTTTCATGATTTAGGATTGACATTTAAAAAAGTCAAGTTCATGGGCGTGACTAGTGCACTCATGGAATCTCTGAAATATCTTAACCCTATCCTATCTTTGTCCCCCTCAAAGTGCCCCCCTCTGTAGATTAGGAACCATAGTACTAATGGGAATAAAACTTGGCACACGTAAACTTCAACTGTTTCTGTACACTTCTGCATAACTTGGACATTGAAGACATTAAAAAGTAATGACGTCATCAATTTGACCATTTTTGAATTTTGAGATTATGAGTAACTTGTAAGAAATAAATGATATATTTTTCATTTTATACCTCTATTTAGCTAATTTTTATAAGAAAACAAAGTTCAGAAAGGTTTTCTCCAATGAAAAAGACAGAAAAATGGATAATTTGTCCAAAAATTAGCTAAAATTATGATACCAAGGCCAAAACACCTTGATGGCATGGCAACAGTGGGCTGATATTGGGCATGATTTTAGTCTGGAAATGTGTGTACGTAATTTTTATTAGAAGTCTCAAATTATTAGAATAAAAATTATTATATCTTAAAAGTTATTAAAACAAAACTAGCAGGTATGGGGGGTTAGGG
>JANSTP010029568.1:0-14955 GCA_025330745.1 Cladonema radiatum
ATCTTTTAGAAAATATTATATATATTTTTATAATTTTTGTCCAACTAACTAATAACCAATTTATGGATTAGATAGCAGTTGTCATGAATTGTCTGATCTGGGCTGCTATTCTGGATGATGCAGGTGGAAGGCTGAGGTGAAGCATTGACAAAATATAAGTGGCACTACCACTATGGCGTTTTTTATGATGTTAGGATTTCAACTTTTTGTCAATAAAATAATGAAAAAACTGTATATATATAATGAGTAATCTTAACCCTTGTGGTGCGGCGACCTTTAAAAATACCCTAAAATTGAAGAAAAAACCTTAAAAAATACCCCAAAATCTGGAAATGTTTGGCATTCGTCCTTTAAGGCGGACGGAACTGGCATCATAGTTTACTGTCAACCTTCCGCCACGATAGGTGGGCGGAAATTTTTCATTATTCATTTTTACTTGGCGAACTGAAAACAAAATGTCAGAGTCAACTATCATGCTAGATTTCGGATTTCGGATTGTGTAATGGAAATTTTCATTAACTTCCATATATGGTCATACGGGCTGCTTTAGACACACTTGGAATAAAAAGTGGAAAAAATACATTTTTAAATAGCTACTACCATCTTATGTCTATTAGAATCATGCTAGCACTGAAGAATATTTTTTAAGTAGAAAATGGATATCTAAAAATCAAAAATAGCACTTTAACAAAGCAAATAATGAAGATTTTGAAAATAATGAATTTTTTCGAGCGGCCCGAGAAAGAGACGCGGGCGGTTGACAGTAAGCTACGATGTCAGTTCCTTCCGCCTAAGGGTTAATTGAAAAGAAAAGAAACACTATTTTCACAAAGTTAAAGATTAAATGAAGCAGGGGTACTTCTTAATCAGTGTTTGAATTATAGTGTGCAATTTCGCAAAATGCTAATTTTTGTGAAATGGTTTTTGGAAAAATTACTAGCAAAAGGTGTGTTTCGTATAGTAATATATAAATCTCTTTTTACTATAAAACTGTTAAATGGAAAACGACGTAGAAATGTGAAAAGGTACCTAATAGAAACTATCACTTCTATTGTTTACTGTACTGTGACTTTATAGTAGTGTTTCTGGATTTCAAGATCAAGATACTTTATTTAGATCTTGGCAAACAAAATCATCAGAGCAATATATTTTTAGCAGTTTATTAATTTAGGTCATCAAAGTCTATGAAAATATATTTGACGTTTTAGAAGAGGGTGTAGGCATAGAATAAGAACATCATATGGCGTTTAATTGACTCAGAATCGATTTACGAGCTGATGAGATGACTTGAATTTTGTTTTCAATCATTATTTCAAAAAAAGTGTATATTCACGAAAAATGCTATTTTTATAGTCCTGCGGGAGAAGTAGTTGACAAAATCATTTAATTTCTTAGAAATTCTTTTAAAAATCTTTGATTTCTCTTTCTTTAACAAATTCAATGTGTTGATATAATCAAAGAGTTACAATGGACAGGAGAGAGCACATGCTACTTTTCTTGAAACTAACTTTGTTGTTTAATGCTACTTTTTGAACTTATCTGTCCTATAGCAGCATTTAATGTCTGATGCGTTCAGCAAAAGAATTTTGCAACACCTAACGAGGCAAGTTGTTATTATTTACTGTGTCAATTCATAAATTATATTTGCGACCAATTGTAAAGCTGATATGCAAAATTTGTTCGCATAAAAGCGAATAATTATGCAAACTTTAAAGGAAATTCCTGAAAAATTGGAAGAGTTCCTGATGTTAGATATATCCTCTAAATATTGGAAAAGGCATCGGCTTTTTTCTCAGATATTTTTTTCTATATAAACTTAGGTTTTATCAAAAACTGACAATATCTTAAAAATAGTTTTTTCTAGTTTTCTTCTAAGGTTTGAATACCCGAATGCTAGTTTTTAGACATACTTTCTTAGCTGCTTGAGCGATGCAAGAAATAGCTTCTCGAACCATTGGTATTCAATATATTGCCTGTTTAATACCTTAAACCTGAGGAGGTCACCCTGCGGTTTCCTCAGTTATTCGCTGCATATATTTATAATGAACATACAGTCACCATTATTGTGAAGTAATTACTTTTATCAAAAGGAACTCAAAAAAAGTTCACACTTCAACACAAAAGAGATATTTTGTTCTCTATCCAGCGAGGCTATAATATTATCCTTGATATAATGTTTTATCTGTGGTTGCTTTAAGGAGCCAGTGTCAAGCGATCTCAAACAGTATAGTATATATTTTCTGTGTTTTGCCTTAGTTAACACCATACATGGTTATTAAGTCATATAATCTATTTTACAGGAATCATGAGCATTGATTGGTTCTTTTTTTCTATGATATCAGCCCAGATCAGAGAATCAATGGGTCAAAAAAAAATTGAATTTTTTTTTTAATTTATCACGTATCTAGCCCTTAAAAATGTTAAAAATGCTATTATGATAGTATCTTCAACATTATATTACAAGCCAGTGTGCAGAGGGTGGCCTGTTTTCATGAGATCTTGAGGGTGCCATTACCAAATTTTGAGGGTAAGGGACATGTCATGCATTCAGAAATACCAAGAGCAGACCCAAAGTGCCCTTGAACAAACACCCTGTGTCACAGTTCAGTCCCTCGTACTATGGGGGGCTATATGTTTTAAAATGGGGGAGGTTGCCTCATATGCTTTGAAATATATATTCATTTGTAATTTTTCTAAAATATCTTTTTTAGATATAATATCTTTACAGGAAGGGAATAATTTCTAAATATAAAGTGAATGCAAGAAGTTTTATGCATTTTGTCATCTGCATATACTCGATTAATGAATATATTCTTCAACAAACTATGCTTGCAAAATTTAGAAAGTTGTCAGTAAAGGCAATGTTAATATTGGGTAGTAGAGACCTAATTTATCCAAAGGGTACAATTTTTATATATTTCTACCACTTAAAGCACCAAGAGTGCCAAGCAAAAATACCATTTCAAATTTCGGGAGCGTCTCTGACATGGTCTCTGACATGGTCTGCAGAGTGGATTACAAGCCATAAAGGTGAGGAAAGTTCTAATTAAATTGAAATTAGCAATACATATTGTGATCAGAAACAATATGTTTGATATTTTCTGATAAGCATTAACCTACTTTTTATATCTCAATTTACTGTTCTGTGGTAAGAAATAAATTCAAGTGTAATTAATAGGATAATTCGATTATTGAATCAATCGAATGTCAGTCGAAGTAAAATCAAACTCAATAATCCAAATAATCGAATGGTAATTCAGCAGTAAAAAGATTTGGTTAATTCAATTGCCATTCCATTATTTCGATTAGAATTTAATTATTTTGATTAGTGTATATGTGATTTCTTTCAAGAAAATGAACAGTGCTAACTGTAAAAGAAAATTTTTTTTACCCTGAGATATTTTTTGTTCAAAGTAACAATTTTTCAGAAAATGTTTGCTTTGGTTTTAAATGTGGTAAAAAGATTTTATGATTAGGAAACAGAATGATATGTATAGGGTCTATTAGAATCTTGGTAGTACAGAATTCATATTGTCAGACTGTGTAGACAGGATATCACTATACACTGTATGCAGTTGTGCAAGATAGACTTTTTTCCTCATTCACATATATGAATAAAAGATATATAGTGCATTTGTGATGGAAAAACAAAAATCTAATTTTTTGAGGAATTTAAAAATTCATCACTCTTGAGAAAAGTTATTTTTTGAGGAATTCAAAATTTGCTATAATGACCATATTTTACATGTGTAGAAATGCCAAGATAATTATTTTAGAGTATTTTAACTACTAGAAATTTCTTTCCTACCACCTATAGTGGCCAGCAGATGATTAATCTCTATGAAAATGTAATTTTTATAGAGCAAATAGTAGCAGCAAAAGATGCTGCTGGAAACCCTGGACTTTCTTGAGAACATGTTAATTTTTTTAAACATTGAGTTTTATACTTGAATTATATTTTTATCTTAAAAATTACTTTTATAGATTGAAGGGAAACAAGTTTTATAAGTTTTACTTACAAAAATCACATTTGATTTTTGACAAGTACATGAAATGAATGCAATCTATTTTATTTACACACATGTATGAGAAAGGGCTTATGAATAATAACATTTTTATTCTGAAATTGTAAATATAGAATACCTACTTAACTGCAGTAAAACAGGTTTAATGATGTATAATTTATTATAAAAGTATTAATTGTACATTCTTGTAAAAATTTTATTCCTTGAATTTAATAATTTAAGTTTTTATTGACAGTTCCTGTGAAAAGAGCATTTTTTGTTCACTTAGTAGTTTCGAGAATAAATGAAATGCCTTTATTTTTCACTTTTTTGCGAAGATGGAGCAAATATTTAATAAAATTTCTACAGTAAGATTGAAATTAAAAATTCAAGTAAGCAAATAAAACTTTTGACACCGCATTTACCTTTGTAAAGCTAATAAAATTTAAAAGTTATATAATCTTTGATATTTTTATTTTCATGTTGATTTGGTGATTGAATGAAAACTAAGCAGTTTTTCATTATTGGTTACATGTCTTATTAAATATAGTTCTAGGTACTTTTTGGTGGAAAGTAAGGACTTTCTTCCAAAAACCTTGCAAGTTCTATAGGGTTGAAATGACCGATTAATGTGTGTGTGTTCTTTTTTTGGCCGTGTTTAATGAGACTAAGAGATTTGATGAACTATTTCATGTGAAATGTTTCATTAAATTGAAAAGTTTACTTGTTGCTAAAACTGGGACAAGACTTTTTCTACAAACAAATTTTAAGCATGTGTATGAAGAAGTGCAATCAATATAATATGATGATATTCATGCTATTACCAGAAGACATGTTAAATTGCATTTGCACGTTTCCACTCACATGAAAAATAAGAATATTTGCAAATGTTTGCTAGGCGAGCCATCAGGTGAAATAAGCGCAATAGTCTAAGAAGTTATTTTTCAAACTTTTCTCATGAATTAAGTGTTTTAAGAAGAAACCTCCAATGAAAAAATAGCCTGCGTATGTCAGATAATTTTGCCTCAGCAAAAAGCAAGCTAAAATTACCAAGGTAACAGAAAAAGTGCAGTGTACATTGAAGTCTGCCTCGGCAATTACGCTAGCATTTGCCGAGTGTCGAGGCAAATTTTGAAGGCTGAAAAATCATCAAAAACCCAATACTCAAAAACAAGATAATGAGACAAGATCTAATTTTTTGTTTCAGATTCTTCAATCCAGTTCTGGCAGTACAGTAAATTTCAGAACAGTATGGTTGTGATTAAACAGTGGTATCAGTTATTAAAATTCATATCCTGGACTTGACAGTTAGCATACAATTCACAAAAGCTTAATTTTTTCCTAAAAAACCCTCATAATATTTCTCCTTTTTTTTCAAAAAGAAAATCTATTGAAAAATACAAATAACCTCCTCCTCAGAAAATTACTTTTTTAAAAAAATCTGAATACAGATTTTAATATTCAAGTTTAGGAAAACCGACTAGAGCAAACCCTCAAAAAATTACCTTTTTGAAGAAAACTACGGTGAAGCCTATGTAAGATGACCACTCTGTGGACCATAAAAAGTGGTCTACTTGGACGGATGGTCTTCTTATACATGTTGAAAACAATAGAAAATACAATTTTTGGAACCAAGAAATAATGGTCTTTAGAGACAGGCTGTCTTCTTATGGATGTGGTCATTTTAACAGGTTTCATTGTGCACATATTATGTCAATACTTTTTTAAATACTACTTTTTGTTTTTAAAGTATAAGTAGAGAGAAACATCATGTCAAACGTAACAGAATGGCTTGGTTTGACAATGTATGCATGTGTAGAAGATGATATTGGAGAAAAGGTTGCCATGTTGAATAGCAATTCTTTAGAATCAGATTGGATTGATGCATTGAAAGAATTAGATGAAGTTTGCCAATATTACTGTTCTATTGGTTATTTGTGTTATGGGGACAAGATAACAAGTTTTCCAAGTTCAAAATGGACTATTTTACACCACATGGCGTATTATAAAGCTCCTTTGAATGTTGTCAAAAAGTTCCTTGATCACGGTTTTTGCGTTGGTCTGAAAGATGGGGAAGGGAAACTAGCGTTGGATCATGTTGCTAGCGATTGCTCGCAAGAATATAGAAGATGTTTTATTCCTCAGTATCAATATACTGACATTGATTTTGAAAAACTAAATTCCCTACAAGTCCAATTTCATAAATTTATGATGGAAAGGTTGGACGAATTCCGTTTTAAGGAAGATGAACTTGTATTGCCAGACCTGAAGACTTACTTGGAAAAGCAATGTAGCAAAGAAATTCATTTAGAAATTCCAGGAATGTTGGGAGGCTTTAATACAAGTTTCATTTTTTCTGAAGATAATAAAGATATAATTGGTTTAAATTCATACAGTCTATCTCGAGTCTGTGGTGGTTCTGATAAAGAGCATAAAATAACAAAAGATGGTTGGGAGTTCATCAAAGGGGGTGACTATATATAGAAACATTGGATTGTCCAAGTCACATGGTCAAAGTGTATTGTATTCTGTGTTTCGGTGGTTTATATTCTTGTTTTGTTGCTTCTTTGCAACTAATATTTAGTTTTGTTGTTGTTTTTTACTATTTTTTTCTTTTTTCAAACACTTATGCATACAGGCAACATTTTAGGTCAGAAAATTGTAAACTATGTTTTATTTATGAATAGGTTTATAACTCTTTATATGTTTGAAATGTCTTAGGATTAGACTCCTCTTTGATAACATTTGTAAGGTAATTATGAAAAAAGGAATTTTGAAGAGCTTTTTTTACATTTTCCCAATCAACATTAAAAGAGCACTTTGCCGGGAGCAGTAAATAATTCTTCAAATTATGAGTTGTGTACAAATTCTCAAAACTATTATTTAATTTGTTAATTTCTAGCCATTACGGGATTGAATTAGTTTGTTCAAGTAAGATTTTTTTTTAAAATAGCCAATTTTCTTCTACTTAGCCTGAACCTGTGCTTCTTTTAATGGTTCAGGGAAAAATATCAATTATTTTATGTCTTGTTTATTAGTCCTTCATCAATATGCTTATGTAAAATTCTTATTTGAAATTCATTTTCCTTAATTATTTATGATATTTTTTATAAATTATTTTGATAGCTATTTTATATGATTTATGTCATTATATCCTATATGACCTTCTTTTAAAGAAAATTTTATCCCTTAATTGTATTATATACTATTTTCAAGTATAATTGATATATAATCCTCTATTTTTTTTTTTTTTTTTTGTTTATTTTACATTTTGTGACAGTAAACTTCTCATAGAAAAACTATCCTGTAAAATGAGACTTATAAGGCATTGAACTTAAGAGCATGGATTGTGTGAGTATATACTTATTTATAGTATAATAGTACATAATTTTTTTTGAATAATGTTTAAAACTCATCTTTTATAGTCTGTCTCTAAGAGTCATCTAAGAGTTTCAACGATCACATTTCTGCTGGCTTAATTGAATTGGGGTTTTCTAATCTCAGTGTTCACATTTAGCAAACTGAAAGGCCTTTAGCCAAAATTGTCAGGACAATGTTTCTGACTCTAACTAATTAGAATTATTGAGTATATGCTTTAGTTTTTTGATGAATTAAAATATATGCATTTTTTATTACGTTGTTTTATTTGAACCCTACTTCTATTTCTAATGTTACAGATGGACTTCTTAAGATTAATCATGGTTTTCTGAGCATTATCAGGGTAAAATTAAGAAATTATATCCATCCTATTTTTATTAGGTTGAGGAAAGGCGGTATTTATTGTTTTAACCCTATCTAGACTGGGCTTGTTTTGGTCTAAAATAGTTTGGGGAAGGGCAATTTGACCCCCCCCCCCCTTTGGAAATTAGAGTTCCTGATTAGGTATGACAATAAAACTTGGTCAGGTTCTAGAACAACCCTTTGGCTGATTATTCATGCAAAAAAAAATTGATGATGTCATCAGGACAATGATGTTATTGCTTTTGCCAAGCGTACCATCAAAAACAGCTATATGTCACTATATCCAAAATGACATCATAACATCACTTTGACGCCACACCAACGTTGTCAGATGGATGATGTTGACTAGACAGAAGTGCCCAAATTCTTTTGACCAAATTTTTTTTTCAAAAGGTCCGTAATAAAATTTCATTACAAATCACAAAATTTGGCTGTGCAAAAATTAGTTGTTCTAAAGTTATGTAGAAAAAACTACGGGGATGGGGTCAATGGGGGGGGACCCCCAGTCTAAATAGGGTTAATGGTAAATTAGTTTGCAGCCTTTGAATTTAAGATAACTTTGCCTTGGCAAAAATCAATCTAAAGTTGCCAAGGTAACTGAAAAAATGCAGGTGCATTGCATTGAAGTTTGCTTCGACAATTACTTGCCAAGTGCTGAGGTAAATTTCAATGGTTGGGTTTGTGCCAGAAATTTCATGAGTGGTTATTTGGTTCAAAGCAAAAATGCTTGAAGGAAAAAGTCTTTATCAAACCTTTGCTAAGTTTTTAAATAACTTATATAGTTTTCTCAAATTGAAATTTTATATCAGCTGATGGCATTGTTTATATACCTGTTTGTCGAAAAATTTTGTCAAAAAAAGTTAGAAGAATATGGAATGTTAGAATTTCTTTTGTGTTATGTTTGGATATGAAAAGATTAAATTCTGTCTTAAGTTGTGTATGTCAAACTCAAGAAAATTTAAACTTGTCGTTTGCTTGTTGTGTTTTACAATTAACATCTTTTCTTTTTATTTTCTAGTTGTAATAAATACTAAAAAATGCCTCCAAAAAAGCACGTTTTCAAGAACAAGGTAGGTAGCTCTTTATTCAAGAAAATTCAAAATATTCCATTTGATTGAGTAAAATAACATGCAGTAGTACAGTTTTGGAAGAATACTTTGTTGAGATTGCAGTCTGCGTTGATATATTTATGTAACTCACAATTGGATTACTTTTAATTACAAGAAATTCAAAATTTTCAGATTCTTCCTTTATACAAGCACCCCCTCCCCCCCTCCAGTCTTTATTTAAGCTCATTTTCCAAGGAAATTTTTCTCCAAGTTAAAAATCTTTCCATACCAACAAACATAGAAGGCATTAAAGATTCTAAGGAAAGCAAAGCAGTTCTGTAGTATGACAAATATTTATTTTTCTTATACTTTCAGATGTCACTTTCTGACTTTCTTGTACATGTGCGCTCTGGTGACTTATTTTGTCCATTTGAAGGATGTACTTGGACATTTTTTACATCATTTGAGCTTGCTGAGCACATGAAAGATAAATGTCAGTACGGACAGTATAGTGGTATTGTTCCATGTACGCACTGCAGCCATGAATATAAAGCAGAAGATTTAAAAGGTCATTGGCGATTGAGACATAAAGTGGTGAGTATATTTGTCTTTGTTATTGTCAACCCTTAGAGTCTCGATCCTGGAATATTCTGGGTGGCGAGAGGCTTTCTAATCTCTGAGAGGCTTTTGTTCTTGAGATAGAGTTTACGATAGGCTTTATCTGCTCTATTTTACTTGGTAAAGCCACGTTCTGAAAATGGTGATTAACAAATGTCATTTGTTAAAAATGGCTTTGTTGGTTAACTGTCTTAGAAATCATTTTGTTGCAAATCTTATTTTGTTTTAGGTTATAGCTGATTTGTTTTCATTGACACATGACTGTCCAGTAGTTTGTCGTAATTATACATGCAATAAAACCTTCTACCCCAATTTCAATGACTGTAAAAGTTATCTGAAACACTCAATAACATGTCGGCCATTATATATTTGTCACACTTGCAATATGGAATACTCAACAGAATTGATGCTTAGAAGACATAAATGCGACGGAACTGTTAAGCGTGAAGAAAGAGTAAGTTGGCCTTTTGAAGTAAAATATTGCAAGATTTTCATGATAGCAAAGTGTTCAACTTCTCTCTAGCTGTATCTTATGAAGAGTGGTATTGTTCTTCAAAATGGAAATTTTATTTACATCAGTTCTCCTACAGCCAGTATTTTATTGGTTTCCTTTGCTTTTCATTTTAGAGGTCACTGAGCAAAGCAAACGTACAAGTGAATAGAGATATAGTGAATCGACCAGTTCTGACAAAAACACAAGAAAAAGTATAAATTATTCTTCATATTATATTCATTTATTTTTTAAATCTAAAGTTAATTTTGTTTTTGTTCCAGAAAATAGTTGGAGATTGGAAAATATCTTTCAAGGAGGGAAATTTTTCTTGCCCAGTTCCATCCTGTGGCAAAGAATTTATTAATCCAAATTTTTTCGTAAAGCATTTGAAGTTGGAAAGTAAAATTGATAAAATATTTGATCACCTGCAGCATGTTGACTGTCCCTACTGCTCAGCGCCAGTGCTTCTGCTTTCATTCCACAGACATATGAACAGTAACCATAGAGATGTAAGGCTCTATTATTTAACTTTTTTTTTTATTGTTTTACTAAAGAATGTGTAGATCAAATACTATTAGTTATAGTAGTTATGTATTAGGCATTTTTTTATTAAAATTCTTTTTTCTATGTTTATATTTACTGTTCTGATTTTCAATAAATTAATTGGTTAATGCAAATATGTTTTTGATTACGCATGAAATATTAGTTATATTTCAAATTTTGGAGTGTAAGATTGTTGTCATAATGCTTTTTGTTATGAGGATTTGTAGTTCGCTCAATATGCTCATTTTATTGCATTTATTATTATTGCTTTGCTCTTTTGATCTATACTCAATTTTTGGATGGAAAAAAGTTTGAACATGTTATTAACTTGCTAGATCATGCATTACTTCAATACTAACTAGAGGTCTTACTATGGCCCCTTGTTAGTTCTTTTGACAAGAAAAATAGGGCGCATGTTTGAACTTGAGTTGTTTCCTTAGATTTCGAACATGTTAAATGAAATTCGGGATGGTTATGACACACCCTGTCCGAATCATGAATGCAAGGAAATCTTCAATGGTGAAAATGGAAAAGAATATATTAAACATTCGTTGACATGTCGTCCATTATATTGCTGTAGTGTATGCGGTTTTAAACAAAGAACTCTTAAATGTATGAATCTTCATTTAAAAAATGCTCATGGTATCGAATCAGAAACTTCAAACCACAAACAGCAAAATAAAAACTCTGATACACAGAACCTAAAACCTGCAAGTAAAAAGAAGCCATCCCCTGTCCATGTTACTAATCGAATGAAAATTAAAAAAGAATTATCTGATGAACGAGGGAACCAAAAGAAAAACAACTTGCACCTGCAAGCAAAATCTAGTAAAATTACCAAAGCAAAAGAAAAAATTATATACAATAAGTCTCTCAAAAGAAGAATTGAAAATGCCAAGTTGCTTGCTTTGGCAAGTGAAAGTGAAAATACTTTTAATCGAGATATGGTTAGTAAAACAAGAAAAACATCTTCAGGAGGTGCAGTGAAAAACATTGAAAAGAAAAAACATTCAAAGGAGGTTGCTCAAAAATCTCAATCACTTGAAGGACCTAATTTGGTTGAACAGGTTCGAGAACTATCAGATTCAAATAATCCTATCACTCCTTTGTCAACTAACACTTACGTTTCAACAAGTCCGTTGAAAACATTGCGAAAAAAGAAGCTAGTTAAAAGAAGTGATGGTTCATTTCAAGCAACAGAAAATATCTTGGAACAGACTTGTACAGATCCTGAAAAAGCAAAAACACCTTATACAAAGTCAATAAAAAGCCCCTTAAAAAACTTAAAAAATGTGAAATCATCTAAAAAGTTTACCGACAATAAAAATCAAAGATCAGTTAAAAAGAATATTTCAAATAAACAATCATTACAAATGCAATCAAACCAGAAAATGAAGACCAGAGGACAGCTGCACAATGTTTCGACAAACTCAATTTATGACTTCCATGATGATGAATCAGTAAGTTTTTCCCTAATCTCTATTCTTTCATTTGGTTTTGCTATTCAAGAACTTCTTTACTTATTATGCAATCAAACCTGCCGATGACAGTTATTGTTAGGAACCAGAAGAGTGATCATCTTAGAGTGGTTGCTGTAAGTGGCCTTCAAGTTTTAAGTTAAAGGAATTGATTGGTCTTTTTGATTCCTCCCAAACAAAATTTACCTCCTAGTCAGCCTTTGAATTTCAGATAAATTTGCCTCTGCAAAAAACAACCTAAAATTGCTGAAGTAACAGAAAAAATTAGTTGCAATTTAGTTGCCAACATTAATAAGGTTATCAACCTTTTGTATGACTAAAAAATTATGAAGCAGCCCTCTGCAAGATATCCAATTTTCCCTATGTTTTAGTTATTATTTTAATTCTTTAAGGATTCCTTATTTATATTATGAATTATGAATGAGTCTGAATGGTTTGATGACCGAATTTCATTTCTGAATGAGTATTAATTGGTAAATCAAGTGATTGCTTTTCAAAACTCATAAACTAGCCACCTAAAAGCTTTTTGTTTTGGCACCCAAAAATTGCAATTTATTTTAAAATATTTGTGAAAGCTATTAGAGGGCCTAGTGCGATTGCAGCCAGTTTTAAGAAAATTTTGTTTTCAAATTCTTTGGATTATAAATACTACTGAAAATCTAAAAATAATCATGAGAACTTAATTTCACTGTTGCTGTTTATATTTAGACTGAAAATGATTCATTTGATGACATTCCAACTGTAATTCCCTCTGATATGACTGCGGCTGATTTTCTAAATAATGTTACAGACTCGGATATGTCGTCTCCTGCAGAGGTAACTCCTAATACTGATCATTCAAACTGGACTTACATAGAGAAAGGAAAGACTCCAACTGCTAGGAAGAAAAGTTTCCTGTTAGTTACGCCCGATGACTTACCGTCACAATTCTTGTCAAACAAAACATTCTCATCCAGTTCTTCATCATCTTTAGTAAATGCCAATTCATCAAATGATCTGTCGTTAACAACATCTAACGATGTCCTATTAGATGAAGTACCACAACTCAATGAAACATCTCCCGCAAACAATCGATCATCAGTTGAATTACCAGTAACAAGTAATTTAGAATCTTCAAATAAAAGGCTATCCAAGACTAGCACTACAACATCAAATCTAACCATAAAGGTTGGTAGAATTTGTTGCCTGTCTAATAGAGCAGAGGGCAAACAAGAGTCATATTTTTTCTGTTTCTGACAATTGAAGTATTTTGCTTGAATTTCTGCAAAAATCATGCAAATTTGATACATGCAAAGAATTTTTTGCTATTCCTGCATGCTAACCATATAGCAATTTGAGTAGAAGAAGGTTTTGCCTATTGAAGTCTCTTATAGAACCATTAGAATTAACCTTTTCATGGTATCATTCATAGAAACTTCTGATGTTAATCTAGAAATTCAAGTCACTATAGAGCTTGAAAAAATCTAGAATGATCCCACATTGTAACTTTTTGTTTATCAATTTTACCTTTTAGTAATAGTTTTCCCCCATACCTGCAAACCATATTTGGATATCTCAATGACATTATTTGAATGTCAGTTTTAAGCCAAGTTTCATCTATTAGCTTAAATTTTTTGGTATTTCATTGGATTGTTTACATATTTTACTGAATTACTTTTAGGCTAAAAAACATTCTTTGAAAACACGTTTGAGTGCTCAAGAAATCAAGGTAAGTTACTGTATATAATTTAATCTTAATATTCTAATGCATCGATATGTAATTGTATGATAACTTTTGTTGCAGGATATGGTTGACAAATGGCTATCAACAATAAAGAAGGGTATTTGGTGCTGTATTTACCCGAATTGTGATGAAAGATTTACTGATCTTGGGAAATTCCATAATCATTTACTTGATTTACCAAAGGACTGTTTACAAAAGCAGTTGATGAATAAACTTTTGCCATGCTGTCTTTGTGATAAGCTTCTCTCTCTTCCATCATATTTACGTCATTTCAAACAAAATCATGCAAAGGTAAGTTGTTCTTAAATTGCTTTCACATTTGCAAATTTAAAACTAAAAATTATTTAAAATTGGTTTCTTGATTTACTGGAAGAGTAAATAATTTCATAAAATATCTAATTTGTTGAGAACTGTCTGTAATTTTAAAAAGCAACTTGTAAAGGTGTAAGGTTTTGACGGTACCACTCTTTAGCCAATTGCACCAACTAAACTAATATGAACCACAAAAATGAAAAATTAAATAAAATCTGTACAATTACTTGAAAAATTATATTATATTCATGATTCAGGTTCAAAGATTTTTGGGCATGCTCAGTTGTGATGTCATCAAGATGAGACAAAAAATGCTGACACACTATATCTATAGTATCTAAGCACCTGTAACTTTTCATGAAAGCAAATTTTCAGGGAATCTGCTTATCATATGTTCTTCTAGAAAATTAAAAAATCAATTTCAAAACTCTTACCTGTTTCTCGTTCCAGTCCCCTTTCATTTTTGCGTACATAGCAATAATTGGGATTTTTAAAAATCAAGCAAGGATTTTTTCTTGAAAATTTCATAAAATTATCACTTATAGTTTTTTAGATACTCAAATATGTAATTTCTCAGAATATTGGATTCATTTTGATGACATGACAACTAAGCATATTTTCCATTAATATTAAAAACTTTAAATATCTCAAGAACGAAAAATTATTTTTTAATTCTGTAAAAAGATTCTTTAACCATGTAAAGTGCTCTTTCAATTGCCCTGAATTTCAAAAAATTGAATTTAAGTATGACACTCTTTTTAAAGTATACAAAAAAATACATTTTTCATCAAAAAAGTAATTTTTTGAGGAATTTTTAACGTTTTCCACAGCGTTTAAATGTCTGAATAAATTGGCTTTTTTTAGAAGTTAGCGGAAACAGTGCTATATTACTGGGAGTGTCAAATTCCAAATGGTCCTTTTTTAGATCAAGTCAACTATGGTCTTTACCAAAAGCTTTCCTTCCTGAAGAAGAATAAAAATCGAATCACTCACA
>JANSTP010029679.1:0-14954 GCA_025330745.1 Cladonema radiatum
CTAATACTAAAATCCTTGTAACTAAAAAATTAATTACCTTTTTGTTAAAAAACCTTTCACATTTGTAGTATTCCATTAAAAGAAATCATTTTCATAAAAATTTCTGAAAAAACAATATTTGGGTCCTAGGCCCAGGCTCTTTTTCGAAATTAGACTTTCTTGATTTTCGAGGACTGCAAAAGTATTTTTTTATTCATCTTTGGCTTTTTCGTTTTCCATTGTAATCCAAATACCAAAACCATTTTCATCCAACTCAAAATCATTTCGCTTGCGTATTTAGGGCACCTGGCCCAAAAACTGAAAAGGTCCCAATGCTGGTGAACCAAAATTGATTTTTGAAAAAATGAGGCAAAAATCAAATATATTTAAAGTATACATCTTTGAGAAAATTTTTGTTCACAAAACATTATCTTTTCAGAAATTATAATGATCTTAGTATTTGAGTAATTTCCCAAGGCACTTGATGACATCACAAGTTTAACTAAAATATAAGGGAATTTCCCTTTTTTGCTAATTTGTCAAAAAGTTAAATGGCAATAACTTTTGATTGGGACATCAGATTAAAATGAAGTAAAAACTAGTATCCATAATTTTTTACATTCTTTAATATGGGCTAAAAACCTGAAATACCAAAAATATAGCGAACACTACCTTTAATAAGTTATTATTTCTTCTCAAACTTACCTCATGTGAGATTCCATTTTTTGACACTTTCTACATTTCAAAGACTTCATTCTTTTTAATACTGTTTAAGTCTTATTCAAATTGTAATCAAAGCAAATTAAAGTCTAAAAATAAATAGATGAAAAACCTGGCAATATTTTTAAAAGAAGAAAGTGATAACTTCAAGCCCTTACATAATTCCAGATTCAAACAATAGGTAGGAAAAATATAGTGCTTACATTTGCTTATATTTGTTATTTTTGTCACACTCTTGTTTTCATGCCGTTCTAACTCTACAAAACGAAAGATTTTTGTCCAAATAATATTTGTGATGGCATAATAAAATCCTTCTGCTGAGTTGTCTCTGTTCTTGATTTCAATGATATCATTTATGTCAATACCAATTGCACATGCAATGTCTCTCCAATTGGAATCTTTAATCACATTTACGATATTTGCTGTTAAATCATGTTTTTTTCTATAAAAATAAAATTTCTTTCACTAAAAAACAACATAAAAATATTGTATTGTGATGAAATATCTCAATAGTTATAAGTTAAGCTATCAAGTTACGAATTATATGTTACAAGCTATGAGTTATGTGTTATGAGTGTGAAGTTTGCAAGATACTACAATGGTTTATAAAACTATTTGGCATCAAGGGTAAAATTTAATAGATTTCAGAACTTGAATTATCATTCAACCTGCAATTTTTGAGTAGCTAAAATGTGAAAGGGCAATGGTGCTGATTCGCCATCTTAGCTACCATAAAGGCCTGCAAAAACAGCCCAGAAGAGAGCTGGGTGGTTTTCACCCATTCACCAAAGAGCCTAAGATACAAGTAGATACTTTTGTAGAAACAAGTGGCAGAAACAAAAACAGAGTTATGCAGAGATTTTGGCTCATTGGCATCTTCTTTTGGGTGATGTTCTTACTTTTTACGTCTACAGAATAACTTTTGATATGCAAATTAACTTTCAAATAATTAGAAAACTTAGCATAGCATTATGCACTGATAAGAAAACTTTTTTCAAAATTTGATCTATTCCAAACATTTTACACCATACTTGCTTCCCTATTCCTTTGCGAACATTTTGCTCTCTTATAATGGCAAATAGATGACATTTAGAGAACAAATTCCAAGAGAATAAAAAATTTAGAGAGTTAATTTTTTATCAAGACAATATACAAAAACTTTAATTTTTATGTTGCCTTAAATTTTCATTTCAGATATTTTAGAGTTTAAAAAAAATCATAAATACATACAAATGAAATGTTGGAGATAAACTGATGGGAGTTAAAATGTTGGAGATGAGTGATTCTTCATCATCAAGTTCTTCACCGTCGTTATGTTCTTCCGTCTTTCTCTTTTTGCAGCTGAGAGCGCAACAAAGTTTCCAAACTTTGCTCATTTCTTTGCTTATAGATTATTGATTACTCGTAACATGGTTGTCCATATTTCAGATTCAAAGAAATGTGTAAAATTTTTCTGAAAGTTGAAAGAGGGATGTTTAGTCTATTTATTTACTTACACATGATTGATTAGAAAATAGAAGTGGCGTTGGAAAAACTAAATGAGAAGATTTTTCTATGCTTTGGAAAGGAAGTCGGTTTCAAGATGAATAAAATTAAACTTGAATTGATAAGCTACAAACATAACTTACAAAATAATGATGCATAAATGAAGTAGATAAAAATTGTTCCTCACATCTTTCCCAGCAACTTTCAATTATCTGATTATTTTTATTAATATGATTTATCTTGAACACTAAAGCAAAATAGTAATAGCACAGAATAGTGAAAAATAATAATCTTCTGCAATGATGCCCTCCATGAAAAGTTGATTAATTATATCCTAGTCTGTATTAGGATATTGGAATCTCAGAAATTTTCATAAGAAACAAAATAATTTTCAAAAGAATAATACTAATATTTTTAGCTCTTCACCAAAATTAAACTTACATATTTCAATTACAGACAGTACCTGATCTTTTCATGCTTTTTAATACCTAGGGACACAAAATAATTTACTGACAGCAAACAAAGTAACACAGTCGAAGAGAGAGGTTTTTGTTACAACTGGCTTCTATGACATGAATATGTTTTGACACTAGTTGCTTTGAACTTGCCTAGAAAATTGCCAAAAATATCCAGAGAGAGCTTTGAACTTGTGGGGGTTTTCAAGGTTAATAAGCCATTTTGGTGTAGCTTGATGATAGCCTTCTTCTGGTAGCCAGGCAAGCAGTTTTAATGGAAAAACTAATATTCTCTTTCATTGGCTCTAATTGCCAAAACTGGTAACAAAAATTGTAAATTAGGACTGTGTTTTATTTTTTAATTAAACAACTTGGAGTTGGAATGATTTAAAAAATGGTATTTACCACTATTTATTGTCAGTATTTGGACCACCAACACAAGTTTTGCCAGAAACTACGGGCCTTTCACAAAGTTTCACAACTGCTAGCTATTAAGAGAATCATCTGAAAATGTTTGAGGAAAAATGTGAAGTTTTTTACATAAAAATCATAGAATATATGATTCAACCCAAATTAACAAAGTATTGGAAAATATAAAAGTTATGATCATAAAACAAAATTATCATATAGATCACATAAAATGATTATTATGCGCATAAGACTCAAAAGACAACAGATCAATGACACGATTCTGAAGTTGTTTATCTTTATTTACAAGCAACAACAAAATTGTTTTCAGAGTCGCAAAATATAGAGCTTTCAATAAAATATCTTAATTAAAATATCTTAATTTAACTGCAATTACTCTCAACAAAATATAAAAAAAATTATAAAATATTTTAAAATAAAATATTGGTTAAAACAAAAAAAAAACAAAAAAAAAACTAAAAACGAAAAGACTTTTGAAAGTGTACCTCTAATTGACAAAATAAACTTAAATTTTCATTGATTTTTGGTTATTTGCTATCAAATGTTTGTCTTGAAAATATGTTCAATATGGTTGACATAATTTTGACAGAAGACCTCTGCAAAATTGCCCTCTCAACTTTAGCCTCCATGAAAAATAATTAGATAAAAAACTTTGCAATAGTGCTTGGGCAATTTTAAATTAAAATAGTAAGAATATTCAATTGTTCAAAAGGCAAGTAAGGTCACTCTTCATTATTTCAGAGCACTTTATTTTCTTTGAACTAAATTTTACAGTAATGAACATATCTTAGTTTTATGTTGGCTTCAATGATTCAATTTGTCCAAATACATATTGCAATCCTACAACATTAAAGTAAAACTGATAATTACTGCCTTCTCACATAGTTTCATTAGGAGTCAACTAGTACCTGAGACTTGCTGAGGTTAATTTAGCAAATTCTGTTCTTTATGCACCATGTAGAAAGCAAAAACAGTCTTAAAAAGCATAAAATTTTGTCATAAACAAGTGGCCTTTCACATCAATCTATCACTTTCTAAAACTTCGTTTTACATTTTCTTATGTTGTTATTGGCAATGTAAACCAGCCTTTAACATTGAAACCCCAACCATCAAACATCCCAACCTGAATAAGGATAGCAGTAACAGAGGGTAGTATAATTTTTTATTCTGGGGAATAGCACAGTTTGCAGTGCATTGGGCAGTGAATCTTAAGGTTCCTTGATTTTTAGGTTTCCGAGATCAAACTCACGCCTCGGTTGTCTGCCGAACACAATATATTTCCTGCAGAAATGATTGTGAGCACACATGAGAGCATAATTACAGTAGAACCTAAGTCATTAATGGCATTTATACCGGACCACCTTGAATATCAGGCTTCATCGCTGAAGGTGTTTCATCCCTATCACCTAAGAGTGGCCAAACAAAACTTACTTACTTACTTATTATTTAATGTATAGCATTTTTGTCCTACAAACAAAATACACTGAAAATAAAAACAAAACAAAAAGTCTAAGCAACTAATCAGTCTAATCAACTCCGCTTCAAAAAAGTACGCTAATGATTCTGAATTGAAAAAAGAGGTAAAATTAGTATCCCAAAGCTGCCAAACAATTTTAAAAACCCCCTGCTAGACCAGTAGTATCCTTATCTTGTCCTCTGCCTTTCAAGAACTTGTTGCAATTGTTTGAAGTTTACAGATAACAAAATAGTTTTACACATGTTTGCACCAGGTTGTCCACTGCTTCTATTATTCCTAACAAAGAGAAAGGCACTGTTATACAAGAAATCTTTAAGCAATGGGTCTCGGTTTGTGGGAAACCAAAAAATCTGAAAATCAGGAATTTATTGACATTTGCGATTCTTTCGGAATCAAAATTGAAACAACTACATCTGAATCCTCATGGAGCAACTGAAGAGCTGAACGTCATAACCAAATGTTGGAGAATATGGTAAACAATATTGCTTTAGAGGCGAATGGTAGTTATGAATTAGCTCTCGCATGGGCAATTAATGCCAAAAATGCCCTTGTTAATGTTGCAGGTTTCTTGCCATACCAACTTGTGTTTGGGAAGAATCCAGAATTGCGTTGTAACCTAAATGATGATATACCTGCTATCTTTCGTTTTGATTATAGTGAAGTAGTTCACAAGAATTTGAACTGCCTGCATGCTGCTTGCAAAGCATTTATATAAAGTGAAAACAACATCAGAATAAAACATGCTTTGAACCACAATATAAGATCAAGCGGAGAAGTGAAAATATGTTACGGGAGATACTGTTTATTATAAGTGAGACAACAGTAATCAATGGAGGGGACCTGATTATAG
The DNA here is from genome assembly GCA_025330745.1 of Cladonema radiatum. NCBI lineage: Eukaryota > Metazoa > Cnidaria > Hydrozoa > Anthoathecata > Cladonematidae > Cladonema > Cladonema radiatum. Next base: position 5,396 of record JANSTP010029679.1, read on the forward strand.
GACAGATTGGGCAACAGTTCTTCATTAAACACAGTAGTTTTTATATTCAAGTGCATCCCTGTCGGCTTCAACTAGTGAATTCGTGCAAGATAAAAAGTATAACTGATAGTACCTCACAATCCACAGATTATACAATGACCTTAGAAAAAGAAAAAGCCAAGTAGAATGAATCAAGGATTGAAAAACGCAACTTGAACAGTGATACAGAGAGTGAATCTCAAAATGACTTAGATCAAGATGACAATGAAAACAGTAAACAATCTGACTACCCCTTATTAAAAAATATTGATAACTTAGATAACACAGCAAATCAAGACACAGGCTGATAATACTCAAGCAAAAACAATTAAGAAGAACACTGACATAAGACATCAACCAAAGGACGGACAACCGTGGTTAGAAGCAACCGTTATTGGAAGAGCAGGAATAGCAACCGGTGCAATCAAAAACTGGGGGAATATTGAGAACAGTGATGGTTCACAAAAATCTATTGTTATCTCTAAAATCCATAAACTAGAGACAATTGAATTATGTACTGATGAAATCCTCTTAGACAATACAATATTAACAACACAGAAAGCAAGAAAGCAAAGAAAAAAGAATTACAAAAGTGGTACGAAAAAGGTGTTTTTGAAGAAATTGAAAATTCAAAAACTCCATATATAGCTCTAAGGTGGGTTATCACACCAAAAATTATTAAAGCTCGATTGTGTGCCACAGGATTTGAAGAAGAGCAGAATTTTCATACAGACAGTCCAACATGTTCTTGTGAAAGTATCCAAATAGCTCTTGCTTTGATAGCTGCAAAAAAATGGAAGTGCAATTCATTAGATGTGAAAGCAGCACTCTCACAAGGAAACCAACTGGAATGTAAAGTTATCCTAAAGCCCCTCTAAAAAGCAAATACAGACAAAACATGGTTATTACGTAAATGTGTGTACAGACTTGCCAATGCTCCCAGATATTGGTATTTGAAAATTAAAGAAGAATTATGTAAACTTGGGGGCAGACAATCAAAGTATGATCAAGGGCTTTTTTATTTTTACAAGTCATAAAAAATTCTTGGCAATGTTCTTCTATTTGTCGATGATTTGCTGTGAGGCAGAGAAAAACAATTCAGTCCAAGAATAGATAAATTCAAGCTTATCTTTCAAATCGGAACAGAAAATGAAACGTGTTTCCGTTATATAGGTATCAACATCTCGCAAAACCAAAATGATACGTCAATAACTGCAGATCAGAGCTCTTATACAAACACCATCAATAAAATTAGTATCCCTAAAGAGTGTACAGTAAATCCAAAACAAAGTCTAGAGGGATAAGAAATTACACCATTTCGGAGTCTGATTGGACAATTAAACTGGTTAGCAAATATCTCTAGACCAGAAATTAGTTTTCAAGTCTCAACGTTGAGTGCAAAAGTTTGCAACGCATGTGTAGAAGATGTGTAAAAGAAGCTAATAAATTAGTTGATTATGTCAAAAACAACCAATCAACAATAAAAATGAATTCTCTTGATACCAAGAAAAGTTAAATAATAGTTTATAGTGATGCAAGTTTTAATAATTTGGGAACAGGACATAGTCAAGGCAGGCATATCGTTTTCTTCTCTGAAAATAAAGTCATGCTTCCTGTTGTGTGGAAATCGAAATAAATACGAAGAGTTGCAAGGTCAGCACTTGCCACCAAGACACTTTCACTTACTGATGGTTGTGACTCAGCATTTTTAGCTCTGAACCTAACCTGAATGTGGTCTAGTAAAAAACTCACCTATAACAACAATGACAGATAACAAATCTCTCTTTGACAGTTCATCATCAACAACACTTGTAAAAGACAAAAGACTCAGAATTGAAATTTTAGCTCTCGGAAAAATGAAATAGAAATATGTTGGGTTCCAAAACAAAAACAATTGGCGGACTGTTTGTTTAACAAAAAAAGGGTCCTCCGCTGCTGAATTAGTGGCAGTACTAAGAAAAGGAACCCTCTAAAATCAAAATCAAATGAACTAAATGTAAATATCATAAACTTTTCAATAAAAATAATGTAAAACTCTGTTACAGTTGTATGAACAACATGGCAAAAATCTTAAAAACTCACAATAAAAACGTTTGCCAGGGAAATAGCACACAGCAACTACCTTAGAACTGTAGGGATAAGAAAAATTTCCTTTCAGTCGGAAATTGCAGAGCATCAAATATCATCTATAGAGCCGATGTCTTGGTACCAGGTAATTCGGATAGAAAAACATATTTTGGGCTTTGTGGAACAACCTTTAAAGAGCGATTAGCAAACCACAAAGCATCATTTAATAATGAAAATCAACGGAACGCTACTGAATTATCTAAATACATTTGGGATCTAAAGTAAAACAAGGAGAGTTACACCATCAATTGGTCCATAGTGGAAAATTTCGGGTTACAACTCAATAAATTAAACCTGTAATTCGTGCCTAAATGAAAAGTTGATCATTTTGCAAATTCAAGGATAAAGGAAACCTTTTAAATAAAAGATCAGAGTTTGTGTCAAAATGTAGACTTGAGTCAAACTTTTTACTAACATATCATTCCTCATAAAGATTGATTCCAGCATCATCAATTTTCACAGCCAAAAAATTTTAACATTTTTTCTCTATATAAAATAGAGAAATTCATTTTTTCATCATTCTGCCTCTGATGATCGTTGAGTGAACATCTCGTTTACTCAGCATGAAACACTGTGTAAGGCTTTACAATAAATATTGAATATATACTATTAATTGCACTATTCTGTAGGAATATTGTACACTTTTAAACAAAGCTGTATTACTTAATTGTAATTTATGATTTATGTTATATATATAAAAAGAAGAAAAATTGCAAAGAAACACTATAACATTATTAATTCAAACTGCCTTGTCAGTAAAATGAAAACAAAAGAAAAAGCCAGAATGTTAATCCCTCATATTACTAGTGATAATGATTTAGTACTAATAAATGATTATTACTATCCATGGGGATTTATTTATACATGACATTGAATGGTTACGGTTATTAGTTGTTATCGTTATTAATTACTGATGGTTATTATGGTTATGGTTATTAATTGGTTATGGCTATTGTTAGTTAGTTAATTACTTAATCAATTATTTATGTGTTTTAATGGATATTTACAATTGAATAACTTTACGACATACATGAACATATTACATATTAGACTTGCCTCAAGTCGTTTTCTGGTAGAATTTTCGGAAGTCGAGTACATTACGGGAAAACGACTTGTAAATAATGTACGGAAAAGTGAGACGGGGGTATGTTATTTTTTTAAAGTAAGTGCGGAGAGCAAGCAGGCAATTTTAGTCAATAGGTTGAGACACGAGCACAGTGAAAGAATGCTAGATAAAAGGTTGAAAAATATAAGGTAAGGTAATTCAAAATTTATTGAAGGAATGATGAATCATTTCTCCGAAATTTGAATACATAAAACTTCAAAATCTATGAGAAACTTGAGCAGCAGAACCAGAGAAGAGGGAGAAGTGTGTTGGCTAGCTAGTCTCAGCTACTCGTCAACCAACCATGCCTCTTTTCAACATTCAAGTCCCCTCCTGATTTGTATCTATGTCCGAAAAACTTAGTTGGGCCTTTGTTTTGCCCTCTGTTTGAATGAGAGAGGTGAAAGGTCTACTACGTTTACAATGGTTTTAGTGTACTTCTGTACTTCTTTTTTCGAAAGTATGAACAAATAAACTGTAGCTGTTAGGTATTAGGTAGCTAGCTAGTTGTAACATCAAGATAGCAGTAAAAGGAAAGTTTGGATTTCAATTTTCCTCTTTCAAAAAGATATCAACACATTTAAAAAGCTTTTACGAGATTTGAGACTTTTCTAAAAAGTGGTTTTCAGCATGAAGATATCTAGGTCTAATCTCCAAGTGAAAAATTTGTTTTCAAATATTAATTATGAGGCGTCAGCAAGGTCCAAGGAGCATGAATTTGTGTAAGTGCAGACAAAAAAAATTAGATTACATATATAAAATGAAAGTATCTTATTTCGTCAACATTTATAGCATCACAGCTGCACTCAGGTCACAAAATACAAACTGATATAACTGTTAATAAACTGTTAATAAACATACTTTGTTAATAATCCTATTTATATACATTTAAAAAAGAAAAGAATGGGGAACGTCAATAATTAGAACAAGATATATTAGGTCAGCAGATAAAATGCCTGCTCAAAAACACCAAAACGACATGTTATTGATTTATAAATCCTTAATTTTAGAATAGGCTTTAGGAACATACTAAATTTATATACCTACCTATATTTATAAACAAATACATTTTATTAATTATACTGAAACTTCAAGTGTGCTTATTTAAGGTCGTATCATGCATAAAATACAAGGTTTTGTAGATCTGTACATTCGCAGCAACACCTTTCATGATTTTTAACTCATTTTTTTTAATAATCTTTTTTACAGAATTCAAAAACAGTTTTTCCTTCTGGAGATTATCAAAGTTTAATATGTAAAAGTGTTCAATTTTGGTGACAAAGAATGTTTGCTCTGATATCATCGATGCATCAAGTTATTTTGGAAATGATGAAAAAATTATTTAGTAAAATGGTCATCTGAATATAAAATTTTGCTGCAAATGTAGTTGTGAAAACTTGAATTCCAAATTTTTCTAATTATATGCTAGTTTTACTGATCCAGTCACCTATCTTTAAATATTGCTCGAGATTTTTTAATACTTTTGTTATTTGATGTTCTATTTTGAATAAAGGTGAACATCTCAACAGCATCACAACTGAAAATACCCAAAAAGTAATTAAAACCAATCTCTTGAAAAAAAGAATTTTATTTTTGGTTCTTTCAAAAGAATATTTTACAATACAGACCCTTTCATTAGATAGAATTTAAATGTCTGAAAATAAATACATGCTCAAAAAAAATAATTTTCAAAAATAACATAAAAAACTATGATGCAGTGTATCCGGGACAAAGACCTGGATTTTAAAAATAGACTAAAATAATTGCTTTCCCATAAAAAAATTATTGCAGAGTTTCACATTTATTCTATTAATCAGGATAATTTTGAAACAATAATTTATGTTATTGCAAGGAAATTTTGCAGGCACGACCATATTGTGGTGACAGGTAAAACTGCATATGCAGCATTTAAATTTAGCTGTTCAAACAAAATACAAAATTTGCAGACTAAAGTTTGTGTTTGAATGTTTTGAATAGAATTGAGGCATTGTTTAGAGCTATAATATTTAATAAAAAAAAATTGGTTTTACTGACAAGAAAATATTTTTATGATACAAAACAGAGGAAATTTTGTTTTAATTTAGTTTTCTGCCATGAAACAAATTTTTTTATGCACGTTTTATTTGTGCTTTCCATATAATAATATTCTTCGCAGGAGTTTTCGCAGCAATGCCTTTTTGCGCCATTTTAATTTTGCCGCTTTTGTATCTTGACCATGTAATCACGAAGAAAACCGACATAAGTTCTTTGTTAATAATTCTATTTCTATTTTAAAAAAATTGAGAATATCAAAAAATTATGAAAAGAAAATTCACTAAATTTTTTTCCTTTTTTTTTGCTTTTATTTTGATGTGATCATCTCAACATCGCCATAACAGGCAGTGCCAAAAAAGTCTTTAAAACTAATCTCTTGAAAGAAAGGGTACTGTTTTTATGGATGCGGTTTTTTACATATTTTATATTTTTATTTTTATATGTATATATATTTTTTTTGTACAGCTGAACAGTTTTCCTAACAAGTCTATACACGGAACAAAATCTCAATTCTAAAATATTTTACTTGATAAGAATACAACTCTCTAAAGACAAATATTTCTCTACTTTTCTAAGTAATGTCCCCAGTTTTTTGATGAAAAATTATACACAATGAAAATCTGGGTTATAAAAATGGACTGGAAACATTGTTTTTTTATTATTATTATTGAATATTAATAGAAATAGCATGCACGAGAATGATTTGAAAATTTTTGAGACATATAGAGTAATACCAAGAAAATACCAAGAAACTTTTGAGTAAATAAAGTACGATTCACGTATTACAGTTTATTAATTAGAATTGTGTCTTTTTTTAAAAGAACACAAATGTTTTTCATAGCTATAATTTAAAGAATTGAAATATCCTAGTAGTGTTTTTTAATTTGCAATCTTTTCTGAACCGCAAGGTTCAATTTTCATTTGTATTTCAGTATTCTTTACAAATATGATGCGGTTAACTGTATAGAAATAAATTTGCAATCTATGCTAGATATGCTACAAAGGATGTTTGCTAAGTGATTCAATATTTTGAGAAACTGCTGTAATTGATGATATTTTTGTTTGTGATAAAGAACAAATAACTTTATTGTAGTTGACTTCATTAAATAAAAATCATGTTTTTTTTAATTTTACAAAATTTTCTCAAGCATTTTGCTATGTTTAAAAAAGCATATAAACAGTCAAAAATAGCAACAAAATTGATAACAGAATGAATCAGCTGAGGATGAATGAATACATTCACCATCAGAATCCATCTTCACATAAAATTCTTTGTTATGTGAAGATAATTTTAGCTTCCAGCACTTACAACAAAGAAAAACAATAGATTATGCATTATATTCCAGCTTTATCAAAGGAAAATGGCTTAAAACCAGACATTTTATTTCTACGGCTGAGAAAAAACTTTCAATTTCATTTGATTTGAATGGTTTAAAGGAATAACATTCTAGTGGAAAAAACTTTCAAAACATTACATCCACGTTAAAAGCATGATACGTAACCATAAAAGATAGTTAATTCCATAATTTCAATGAAAAAATAATTTATATGTCAATACAACAAGACAAGATAGGCTATCTAGACTGTCATACATCAATTATAATGTCTTTCTCAGCAGTTAATTGAAAGCAACATTCCATTCCGGGGAATTTGCACTGCATGTTGAAAACTACTGGAGCAAGACAAGGAACATTCACTAGTCTAGGAGACCTAATCGGAAATGCCATGTGTAATCGAAGTTTTGGCTACAACGTGACTGAATATTCCTTGGGAAATGATAGATAGCTTCTTAAATTTTTGCCTCCTTACTTTGGCATCTGAAAACTCTGCTTATCAAGGGCTAATAAACTATATTTGCCTGTGCATGCATATACAATGAATTAATTAATAATAAAAACTCTAACTTCTCATCACACTACTGTACATAATCCTCATCTCTAAAACGAACATCTCCCAGTGTTAAATTAGCTGATCTAATTTCTTTAGCAGTCAGATAGTGCTAGCTAACTTTCTTTAGTTATATTTTCATATATTTGCACACAATATCAATAAAGTAAAAAAAAGTAAACCTAGCTAGCTACTGAGCTACTTGAATTTGAAAGTCATAACATGATGTCACTCAGTTTTCCTCTTGGAAAGTTGTGATTTTAGATAAAAACTTCCCCCGGCTATTCGCTTCACTACATCAAACTTCAAAGGTTTGCCGCCAGGCTGAATTCAGCCTTGTAGATACTAAATCTCTAATGGAGTGATTTACGTTATTTACAATTCCATTCTCCTGATTTTCTCTCGTACCTCAAATATGCAATGCTTTTGGACAGCGCTTTCCCAATTCCCATGATTTGTCAAGAACATGACAAATGATTACATATACAAAACTAATGGTTTGTATATGATTACATGTACAAAACTAATGGTTTGACTCAGACACGAACAGTGACACATTACAGGACTTTATTACTACCAGACAAGGTAATTTATTCATATTATTTCAACTTTTTCAATCATCACCTAAAGACATGAAAATATGGAGTCAAAATGTATGTTTTCAAAACTACATATTGTATCTTACATTCATACCATACAGCAAAGGTGTTAAGGATATATGTATAACATTTAATCAACTTGAAAAAATTTGAAATCTTGAAAACAACTAACTAATAAATCAGAATGAAGTATTTCTGCAATATCCAAAGGTGTATGATAATAATTATTTTTGACTTTTTTATTGACACCATTTTCAATAAATAACTTAACAACATTTCCACGATAAGCAGCGTTATGGAGTGGTGTATCACCGTCAATGTTTTTCACTTCCATTTCTGCACCATTTCTAATTAAATATTTGATCACATTGATATTTCCACGATAAGCAGCGCAATGAAGTGGTGTGTCGCCATCATTATTTTTGTCTTTTATATCAGCACCATTTTCAATTAGAAATTTAACAACATCGATATTTCCTATTCTAATATAAGGTGTGATACTATAACAAACAGCCCTATGAAGTGATGTGTCACCTTTATTATTTTTGTCTTTTATATCAGCACCATATTCAATTAAAGATTTAACAATATCGATTTGTCCATGCGTTGCAGCTTTATGAAGAGGTGTGTCACCATCATTATTTTTGTCTTTTATATCAGCAGCACTTTCAACCAATAACTTAACAACATTAATATTAAAATCCCATAAAGCAGCTTTACGAATTGGTGTGTCACCATAATTATTTTTACCTTTTATATCCGCACCATTTTCAATTAAAATTTTAACAGCATTGATTTTCCCAGGAGAAGCAGCTTGATGAAGTGATGTGTCACCATAATTATTTTTACCTTTTATATCTGCATCATTTTCAATTAAAATTTTAACAGCATTGATTTGCCCACGAGAAGCAGCTTCATGAAGTGGTGTGTCACCATAATTATTTTTATTTTCAAAATCAGCACCATTTTCATTGAGAAATTTAACAACTATGATGATTCCACAACAAATGGCTTTATGAAGTAGTGTATTACCACTTTCATATTTGACATCCATATCAGCACCACTTTCAATTAGAAATTTAATTACATCGATGTTTTTATGATAAAGAGTTTCATGAAGTGGTGTGTGACCATAAGTGTTTTTGCTTTTTATATCAGCACCATTTTCAATTAGAAATTTAACAACATCGATGTTTTTACAGCTTTCATCTCTAACAGCATCATGAAGTGGTGTGTCACCAAATTTATCTCTTACTTCTATTTCAGCTCCACTGTCAACCAAATACATGGCAACATCAAAATATCCACCAATAGCAGCTGCATGAAGAGGTTTGGAGGTGCCTCCATTCACAGAAGCATTCTTATCGACAAGCAACTTCACAGTATCTAGACAACCGTGGCTGCATGCATGGTAAAGAGGTGTTTTACTATCATTATCAATGCTATTAACATCAACACCCACCACATCAATTAAATATAATAATATGTTCAACGAATTTTCTGCTGCAGCAACATGTATCAACCTGCAGGTTAGATATTCAGGAATTTGATGCTTACAAAAATGATCCAAATGGCATTCTTTTTGAAAACTTTGAAAGAAATCAACATCATCACATTTGATAACATGAATTATTAAAACATCAGACAACCAATGTTTTAATTTTAATCAGACAATTATTTTATGAATTTTTAAAACATCAAACAATACGATAACATTCACACTGGATGTTGACTGCTCTCACTGTATAAAACAGCTGCCACCAATTCCATACACCAGTCAACCATGTCT
>JANSTP010029790.1:0-14947 GCA_025330745.1 Cladonema radiatum
AATGCGGAAAACGTATATATACGTTTTTCGCGAAAACGGGAAACGTATATATACGTTTTTCGCGCGCTAAAGGTTAAGACGAGACTTGAAGAGATAAGACTTGAAAAATGGATCTAGGTTAAAAAAAAATCTATGGATATAATACGAAAAAATTGCACTTGACTTATGACGTGAAATCAAAGAGCGGATCTAAAGTTTTCGTGACATAAACTTGTTTTTTAACTTATTCAAATTTTCTTAAAATTAAGTGGCCTATAACACCATCCCTATAGCAGGGAGATATTGTGCGAAGGGTGGGTCCAAAACCTTTCTTACTTTTTGGGCAACATGTGTACCAAGTTTCATCATACGGTTGTAAAGAACTAGGGATATCCAATATTTATGAAAATCATGTGATTTATGATGTCACTTTTTGTTTTTGTTTTCATTTCGGGAAACGTGTACCAGGTTTTGTCACTTAAAGTGGTTTAGAACTAAAGATATTAAGTTATCTTAAAATCTTGTGACCTATGATGTCATAGGCCTCTGGTGGAACCAAAAATCCCTCAAAAGATATAGGATGTCCACTGAATCAAGAGCAATAATAGCAGTAGCAGTAAAACTCTATTCAAATTAAATTTTCAAGTTACTGGTATCTGACAGGAAAGATCAAAAATAATATTCACTATTAAAGATTCAAAACATCCATAAAACGTTTGTAAAGGTTTAGTCCTATAAAAAGTTTAGAAAACTGGATTTTTTTCTCAAAATTAACCAAAATTTGAATATTATGACTGAAGATATGAAGGCATCGGTTAACTGGTATTTTGGGTGACTTACAAAAAGTCTCAAATGCTTATTGTGAGATGGCATATGTATGTAAGTTCAAACAAGTTCAACAGAGTAAACTCAAATAATGCACACATCCAAACAAGTATGTCTTAGAGATTTGATATCTGGTGAAGATTTTGCAGTATCCTATGTAAGTTGCTATTTAAAAATAAGGATTCAAAAAAGCCATTATTAATATAACGCTTTAAAAAATTCCATTTTTTCAATATTTGAGAAGAACAAAAATTCATTAAACGCATTAGCACTTCCAAAACTGAAGGAAATAATCTGTTTGGACATTCTATATTTATTCATTGAAACGATATCGATTAATTAACTTGTTAACTTGACAAAAAAGTCCTTTGATAATGCACACGCTATTTTATATATAACTTTTGAAATAGACAATTTTTTTAACATTCTAAATTTATTCATCAAAACAAGTATGAATAATTTTGTCTATTCATTCCTTTGTACTACACAACAAAAGTCTTTCGATAGCACCCCACATTTATTTGTAACTTTCAAATGAATAATTTATTCAACAAAGGTTCCGAATTTATTTATCAAAATAATATGGATAATGTTTCAAATTAATTTGCTGACTTGATAAAAGTCTTTCGACACAATACCATACAATTTGTAACTTTTGAAATAGGCAATTTGCTTGAACGTTCTAAATTCATTCATCAAAATAATATGGATATTGTTAGTTCATTTGTACACAATGAAAGTCCTTAGCACCCCACCTTTAATTAAAGCTTTCCGATGAATAAGTTTTTTGAATGTTTTAAATTTCTCATCAAAATGATATGGATAATGTTCCAAATTAATTTGCTGCATCGATAAAAGTCCTTTGACATGACACAATGTTATTTGCAACTTATGAAAAAGACAATTAACTTGATTCTTCTAAGTTTCTTCATCAAGATGGTATGGATAATGTTCTCCATTAATTTATGGGTTCAACAAAATTCTTTTGATAGGATATCACCTTTATTTGTAACTTTTGAATGAATGTTTTATTTAAAGATTCTGAAAGTTTTGAATTTTATTTATCGAAACATATGGATGCGGTAATGTCAGAGGTTAATTCATTGGCACAACAGTTTTTTGATAGCACACATCTTTAATTTGTAACTTTTAAAAGGAACAAACTGTTTGTCATGTCTTTCTGAATTTATTCATGCAAGTCATACGATCAATGTTCAAAATTGTTTGTTGATGCTAGCGATATGATCAATGTTCAAAATTATTTGTTGACGTTTTGATTTGAATTTATTCAGCTATATAACTAATATTGTATTTCGGTAATATGTCCCAAACCAGTTCATCAATTTGACCAAAAATTCTTTAAAAATTCATTGGTTTGAAGATATAACTCATATTCACAATGCATCAAAAGCTTGAGAAATGAATTCAACTCTAACTGAAGAAGCTCGCTCAACCTCACTGATTAGCTAGCTAGCTAATTAGCTTGCTGCTCCCATATTATTGGATAGTAGTTGAGGTCAAGCCTCTAACATATGCAAAGCTTCTTTTCTGCTTTCTAGTTCAATCAAATGCAGTTCATATCAATCATCTTCCGAGAAACATTGACTAGCTATCGAAATAGAATTCTCACTGAGCTAGATAAACAAGCTTTCAAGCTAGCTAGCTTTTTTCATAAAGCTAGTAGCACCATCTATAATTCTGTATGAACATGAACAGATACATCATTCAACTTTTTAGGTTCCCAATGCATTGTTGAATTCAGTTTAGACTTAAATTTTAGACATCAATAAATATGGTTAGTTTCATACTACTGCTGTATTGAAGCTCTTTCGCATTTGAAAAAAAATATTGTCATCTTGATTCTTGTGGAATGTTCTTTAACATTTGAAACCACAAAAAAAATGCTACAAAGTAGTTCAAACTGATGCGGCAAAAAATTATTTTTATTTGAGTGTTATAATTTTTCAGTTATTAGATACTGCTGCATATCATAAATCAATAAGAGTATCCCCCCCAAAAAATTTTCTTACTAAGCCTACTATAAACTGAAGTGTTGCTGAAATTTTGGCTCAATCAACATAATTATGCCATCATGAAATTATGGGCTGTTGTGAATTTAATTGTTGGCTCTGATCGTTAGCCAATCAATTTTCTACCTTTCTTGAAGGTCACATTTTTTTAAGTAAAAATCTCCAGTTAATCAAATCTTTGTTCAATGTGACACAGATAGTGAAGACTTAAAATATTTATCAAGTCGGTGAGGTATTGATGTAGAAACCAATTGAGAAAGTAATTAGAAGGTAATAATGAACTACATGAAGCAGTCATACTACAGTATTTTCAATAGCCAGATTCTTTGTGCATATTATTTATTGTCTCATTTAGTTAAAAGCAAATATTTATTACTAAAGATAGCATCAACATGAATGACCATCAAAGGATTCAGTTTAGAAAACCTTAAAGAGAGAATCTATTTTTCTTGAAAAAGATACAGTGGTTGAACATAAGGATTGTGATTTTTTAAATTGTGGAGGCCATGCAAACACTGCCTTTGCCAGAACATTTACTGCACAAAAAACACGCAGTGGGGATAGGGCTAAGGGATGGCAATTCTCTGAAATGAACCCTATAACATGCTATTTTCCAATTAAGTAGTGTTGTTTTAGGCATTCTGGCCATATTGGTTGTTTCGTATTAGAAAGGCTTGTATATGTGTAGTTTTTATTTTATTCTATTTTTAAAATTCTTGTTTATTCTATCCTAGGAACGTATTTATGTTAGAGTTTTATAATAATACAGCTCATTCATTTGGGAGATATGGCTTATGGATTTTTCCAACATTTCATCCAATGGAAGGTGGTGGATGTAAGAGTAAAGTGCCCAAACCGGCTGTTTTTAGCTGTTTTTTGGCTTACAATAATCGCAAAGGAGCAGAAGGTGTCAACTTGGGTGCTGTGATGTAAGTTATTATGTTGAAAATTTTTAGTTGAATAGCTTTTTTTTTAAGTTACAAGAGTTTAAAGCTCATATGTATTAAATTAATTAAACTTTTTAAGGATAATAAAACTAGAGCATACCAAGGTAAATGAGATATAAATATTAATAGGAATGTAATTAGAATAAAATATTAGTTTATTTTCTTTAGAGGAATAGTAAATCAACATTCAGTAAACTACTGATCTTTGTCTTCTTTTTGAATCTTCTTCTGGAAAGGTCTGAAAGTATCTAAGATTTTGAGCTATTCCAGATTAACTGATCTGAGGGAGGATTTGTCTCTTTACTTATGTGAATAAGTAAACTTAAATCTTTCTTGGAAACAAAAAAACACTTAATTGATTCTTTCTGCACGAACTTGATCTTTTTTGATGACACACTGGTAATGAGAGCAGTGACAATGCTTGCAGCAAATATTTTGATATTTCTGGTTAAAACTTTCATAGCATTAAACATGCTTTTATTAGAGAAAGTTATCGTGGAGAAGTGTCATTTGTGGAGTTAAGAAGTGATTCTTTAAGTTCTGTATTTCCATAAGTTGCAAACATAATTTGATTTTTACCAGCTATGTGAAATGATGTTTGATAAGACTGGAAGCAGTGCTGGCATTCAACAATGTTAAAATGTGACGCCATGGTTTACCATAAGAGGAACATATATGAGCAGTATATAATAACTCTGGATCTAACAAGAAAATGCCTAAGTATTCTTATTGTGACATTAAATTTTCTAAATCGAGTGGCACTGTAAATTACGTTTTAGCAGACATGTAATTTGTATAAAGCTGTCTAATGGTTCTTATAAACTTTTTAATTCTACACATTCTTGAAAATGAGGTTTTTATAGGTTTTATTAGATAGCTCAGACAATTTTTTTGTATTCAGTTGCGGCATCTGCCATCATAAGAAAATTTCCTTAACATAAATCAGTCGGGATTTTGAGCCAAAGACAGATGTAATAATCAGCTAACCTCTATGACCCATGAGATTTACAATTCTTCTAATTGCAATCTATTACTTGAAGTTAGAGGAATAATTCTTTATTTATCTAAGGCTTTTGATACAGTTTGGCATCAAGGTCTTCTCTTGGAGCTAGAATCCTTTGGTATTTGTGGTAACCTTCTCAATTTTTTTATCAAATAGATTTTAGAGGGTGTTTTAATGGGCAGAAATCTTACTAAATCTGACAGGAGTTCCATAGGATTCAATCCTTGGACCCTTGTTGTTTTTAGTGTTTATAAAAGATTTGCCTGATGGTCTCATCTCTATTGTAAAATTATTTGCTGATAATATATTAGTCCGAGTGCAAAAATCCAAAAATAGGGTCAACCTAGAATAAATTCGGAACTAAGCCATTTTTAATCCATTAGAAAGTATATTTCTTCTACAAAAACATATCAAAATCCTCCCTCCATAGGTATTGAGCAAAAAAACTACTGAAAAACTGAACCACATACTAAAATTTAGCTGGGGGGATTCTACACTCCATGTTAGTTTTTCAAATACAGCTCAGGAATTAATAAAGATTAGGCCATGAAACTTTGTGACATTTAACAAAAGTTATCTTTGAGCATAAAGCTGAGAAAAAAAATTAGTAAACAAACCCTCTGTTGCCATAGCAACAGCAAATTTTTTGTTTGGTAAGTCATTTTTAGGGTCATTTTATAGCAAAAACCGACTTTTTATGTCTATATAAACTGAAAATCCTGATCATTGTACAACATTTTTTCACATTAATATACATGCTTTCCATCATATGCAAGGGCTAAGGTGGGAGTTAGGCGGCAGAATCAATCTACCACCACCCCAACTTCCCTCCCCTGGCATTAAAAATCCTTAGGTTAAGACAGAACGACAACCTTTCCTTATCATGGCCATAGGTACGTATGTGCTTGTCGTGGGGGAGGGAGTGATAAGGTACAAGAAAAGAGTTTTTGCTTGAAGTATTGTCAAAATAAACTCAATCAATTTCAATCAGTCAGAACAATATCTTGGTGCCACTCTTAGTTTTGATTTCCATTGGTCCTGGCAACAAACCTCAGTAATAAGTAAACTACAATGAGACCGGTTTTTATTATCAAAAATTAGATATCGTGTTTCCCATGACTTGTTACATTAAGAACCAAAAATTTTGGTGGGATAAAATTTTGCCAAAAGTCAACGCCAAACGTTTTCCCGCCAAAATTAGGGTCTTAGCTAAAAATTTTTCCAACGAAATTTCTACGTTTTTTAAAAAAGAATATCTATATCAACATGTCTTTATCTACAAAAAAGGCGTCATTTTGACACTTTTGATTTCACAATGACACCAATATATAATTATTATATTGTTTTCTACCCACCTAAGAAGGTGCAACATAATATATAGTCAAGTTAGTGAAAAAAACGTATTCCATTGATTGCCCAAAAAAGGAGTAAGGTCATGGGAGATGCGGGAGTGAGTGGGGTCAAGTTTTTCGAAAAGATGCAAAACTGAATTTTAGCCACCCCCATACAAAATAGGGTTTAATGTGCTTAATAGTACCTGGGGGCTAAAGCAGAATATTTTGCCTCTTGCTACTTTAGAAGTCGTTTTTGTCGTTTTCGTATTATATTCTGAGTGGGAGTGCACCCCCTAAAGCTCTGTATCCGGGGCCCCGGCCCCCTTTGCCCCCCCTTTGTGCCACCACTTCCAATTCGTATTAACCCTATAGTTATACTTTTGTCCAATTAGCATTTTTTGAGGCACGCCGAGTTTTCAAATTGTCAGAAAAAACCGTGGAATGGATAGAGGGCCGGAGGCCAAGGGGGCTGGGGCAGAGTGTTGTGAAAGTGGGCTGGAGGCTGGGTGCTGGGGGCCGTGAAACTCTAAAACTCATATATTCATCATGTTAAAAAATTATGAAAATTTATTTACAAAAAAAACCATGCTGCAGGTTCACGTAGAGAACAATTGTTATTACGCTATAGTTGACAATTGGTTTGTATGCGAAGCACATTCATCAATTTCAACAATATTTCTTTTCAGGCTTCGGGAACCTCTAAGACATAATAAACATAACTTTACAATGCAAAAGATAATTTTGTTTGTATGCAATTGGTAATGATACTTTTTGGAGTGTTCTTTTTTATTGATAAAATGCCTGCTAGTTTTGTCATGAAAGTTGATGATTCTGATTAGTGAATAAGTGATAAAAACCGATAAGTCGATAAGGGAAAAAACCAAAGGTGTAAAAGTGGCATTACATTTCTTTCTTTACATTTTCTCTTCTTTTCATTTTTGTTCATTCTGTAGCATTTGGGTATTTCAGAATTGGCATACCTTTTGGCGTTTGGGTCAAAGACCCTTATGTCTAAAAATTTATTTACTAAGTTATGCGTAAATCGTCTCGAATAGGGATATTCTTTAGAAGCAATTTCAGAAAAGATTGGTATAGCATATATCTAAACCCCCAAATCGCACCGGCAAAGACAAGGGAACACGTTCAATGTCAGAAAAAATATGACCTCCAGATATTGTAGGAATAAATGATGATATCCTATTGTCTCTTCAATTTTGATATTTGGAATTGTTCTGAGAAATTACGTAAATGTTTCTTTCAACCCACCGACAAATGCTGAATAAGCAGCTTGGGGTTGACTTTCAGCAATTTTCAACATCAGTATTAACTCACCGTTCCAATTGAAAAAAAGTTATCAACATTAAAAGAATTAAATAACGTAGATTGTTCTCACATAAATCTAGATGGCGTAACTTTTATGTGATTTAATTCAATTGCATGCTTTTTTAAAAAAGCAACACCTTTTTCCACCTGAGCCTCGGTGTTGCTTAAGTTCAGCGATTTTGAGGGTTCTATGCACAGAGATATAATAATATAGAGTGCCGGTGGTCAGTAAAATATGAAGCATCTTTTTAGCCTCCGTTGCATCCGGACTGAGGACCATTTCTTTATAACGTCAACACCCAGCGAAAATAGACCAGGCAGCAGACCACTGGTCCTTAGAATATATGTATTTAAGAAATATTTTTATTATCAACCACTTCTTGATAAAATCCCTTGAGAAACTTGACAGTGATTTTATTTTCGTAAGAAAGGATTTTTTTGTTTTCATGGATGCTCTTTGTTTTTGAATTTTTTGTTTACAAGAAATTCGAACGTCTGTTGTCATGACGCTTGAATGGCTTCATTTTGTTGACGTATTTAGTGAACGTAGTTGATGGGTGCTAGTAATCGAGATTTAGCAATTGAGTCAAGCAATTTTTCACATCAAAATAAAACTAGTGAAAGATTCCAGGCCAGTACTCTATATATCTCTGTGGTTCTATGTTGCTTAGATGTTGCTTGTTCTTATCATTTTTACTTATCAAAAAAGAGCACCAAAAGTTTCAGTTGCATGACGCCACTACAATTACATTCATAAAAATTGATGTTCTATATTTCGGGTATTTAGATACTTAGCTAATGGAGTTGAAAAAGATGATATTACGAATTTTCTTACTAATTTGTTCTAAACTTCCCTTTCTAAAACTCTTCCTTCAGAGATCTGAGACTCAGGGTGTTGCTTAGGTGTTGCTTAAAAAATGGCTATTTTGAGCCTAGTGTTGCTTATAAAAAAAGCGTGTAAATTAAACATGGCAAAAATCACGCTGTATAAAGTAGGCCTAGGACATCTTCTGACCAAATTAATTCAATTAAATCAAACATGGCAAAAATCACTCTATATAAAGTAGGCCTAGGACAACTTCTGACCAAATTTCAAGTCTACACGTGTCCTCTAAGTCCTCTATAGTGACTTTGCCAATTCGATTTGACAGCATTTTAGCATGGAAAATTTCAAAAACCTACACTTTTAAGCCCTCTACCTTCAAAAATCCACTGAGACACTATTTTTACAACATTTCATCTATAAGTAACATATTTTGATAATTATCAATCATTTAAATACCATGACAAACTTTTTCTGGCCATTTGCATGAGCCAACCTATTTTATAGAAAATCCGGAAATTTCACGGGAGCGTGTATTTAACAATAACGTCATCCCCAAAATAGTGACGTCTCCAGAACTATACTGACATCATTTTTTTCATGAAGGTTTGTAGTTGTGGTAAATTTTATTGCATATCCCTTTGTAGTGCCTGAGATCTAAGGGGTGAGAAGACACTTTGTGCTCCCTCATGGGTAAAACAGACTATTTCACCCCATGATGAATAGGGTTAGTTTTCAGTTTTCCATTTTAAATGCTGAGGGAGGGAAGTTGGTGGTGGGAGTGGATAGATTCCAGCTTCCCTCTCCGTATATCTTTGGAAGCACTAACAGAAAAAAGGCAGACAAAGTCAATTATTGCTCCAAAATCATGCCAAAAAATGACTCCCCTGACATACAATCTGGCGTTGCTATGGCAACATTTGGTATGGCAACCAAAATTTTTTTAAGGAAATGTTCCCTAGTAACTTTTATTAACTGTCACAAAGTTTCATGGCCTAAGATTTATTAATTTCAGAGTTATTTTCAGGAAACTAACATGGAATGTTGATTTTTCTGAGCTACAGTATGGTAAATTTTCAGTATAAATGGGTCTTCTTCAGCAGTTCACAGATTTTTTTGCTCAGCACTTATGAAGGGAGGATTTTAATATGTTTTTCTAGAAGAAATATACTTTCTAATGGAGTAAAAATAGCTAACTTCCGAATTTATTCTAGGTAAAAACATTTTACGCTCGGACTATATCTCTTTTCAATTTTTTGAGACTTAAATCAATCTCCACAAATCATGATCTTGACGCCATTTCTGAATGGGCTCACTAATTGGAAATGTTATTTA
The DNA here is from genome assembly GCA_025330745.1 of Cladonema radiatum. Taxonomy (NCBI): domain Eukaryota; kingdom Metazoa; phylum Cnidaria; class Hydrozoa; order Anthoathecata; family Cladonematidae; genus Cladonema; species Cladonema radiatum. The sequence continues at coordinate 9,600 of JANSTP010029790.1, forward strand.
ATCCAAATCCTGAAAAAGCTGCCCAGGTATTCTCAAGAAAGAAATAATGAAACTCATCCTAGTGTTTTTTATAATTGCATTGAAGTGTTTTATATCAAGTTGCAAAAGCATCTAGGGTTGGTTCTTTGCTGCAAGCTGAATTTTAGATATTATTTTGTGACCAAACTGAATAAGGCCTACTTTGCTGTTGTGAAAATCAAAAGCTTCTGAGATCTTTTATCTTGTACCTCGCCTCTCTGAATGGTCGCAACTTGCAACAGATATTCAAACCTCCAAGTCAAATAGTATCTTCAAAATGAAAACTTTATCTTTTATATGTCCTGTGAGAAGGTCTTTTTTCAGTGTTAATGATCCAGAGGACGTAAAATTCCTTACGAGATTGCAAGTTTGTTTAAGCCATTTGAATGAGCATAAATTTAGACATAGTTTTCTAGACACTGTAAACCCCCTGTGTAATATAACAATAACATTATTTTTGAGGGCATTATAAAATATTTACCGCCCGTGTTTTTTATTTATGGCCCGCCAGATCAATTTATGCCAGAGGTGCAGCCGAGGGCATAAATTGATCTGAAGGGACATAAATAAAAAAGCAAGGGTGGTAAATATTTATAATGCCCGAAAAAATAATGTTATTACTATTATTACCAATACCACATGCTCCCGCGTCTTGTTGTAAAAAGGATCTTACTTTTTCACATTACATTTCATTTTTTTTCATATGAAAAAAGCAACAGGCCCCCAAAAAACATCCCTTAAGCAAACTAGCTAAGTAGCACACCTATTCTTTTTATTACAAAATGATTATAATTACAGTACAGATTTCACTGTACTTAATTTTCGAGGGAATGTTTTTTGGGATTTTTCAAAAACGTAGTAATTGTAGTCAACTGCAAAATAAAAATCATAGATTTCTTCTGTTCTGTGTCTAATCTTTCTAATTTTTGATTAACTTTTATTGCTGTCTTTTCTGAATCTACCCATTGGAAATTCCAGTAAAACAATGTTCGAAAGTCAACAAGAAATATGGCAAGAAAGTCGCTCATTATCAATTGAGGGCATAAATGGCCAATAATGCCCGCTCCAGAGGGCATTAATGAAATTTAAGCCCTCATAAGTTAAAATAGAAAGACTTGTATAGCTTATTAATACGATGTTTTCAGGGCATTATCTTCCAGTAATGCCACATATATTGGTAATAATTACTGATAAATGAAAAAAATGAGATAAGTATCAAGCGAACTTTATCCAATACAATCCAACCAATAATATCTGGAAAAAAATAGATTCCAGTGCCTGTACAGGTTGGATAGTCTTCTTTCACAACACAACACTATCTGCTATGAACAGGAACTTGATGTGATTGAAGGTTTCCAATAATAGATAAAACTCTAGTAATTATTTATTATAAATGTCTATAGATCTAAGTGAGAATTGTATAATTAACAATTACAGTTTAAAAATTCAAGATAAGGAGCATTTCTTTCTGTGATGCCACAATTTCAATGATGCTGGTGACTTTCTCTTCACTGATATATCAAGCGTTTGCTCTTCTTTTCCCACTCTGACTAGTCTGATATTCTTCTTTTCGGAAATACTAGCCTTTTTGATAGTGATAATGCCCTAATTTTGAAAGCTTCTATAAAAGGAAAGCAGTGTTTGATTCATTCAAGTTTAGGTTAAAACAATACCTGTTATTCCTAGATAATTTTGACCGATACTTTTGACTTGGACATATGACATATAATTTTATATGCCATTAATGTATATATTTACGTAATTTCTTCAAAAGCTAAGAAATTGATTAACATCAAGGTCCAATGATAAGACCTCTAAAGGTCTTCTTCTGTTTTCCCAGTTTTGTTAACCTTTCGGGTATAAGGCATTGTCAAATGAATTATGGTTCATTTTATGTTGTTATGTTATCATGGTTGTATAATCCTTTAATATTTTCTGAAACTGAAATAAAGTAAATAAATAAAAATATTTGTTTATTTAATTTTAAATAGCTATATTATTATTGGTCTTCAAAGCACAAAATGTATAATTGTTTGAATCTTTTAAATTTTATTTCCAACATGTTTCGGACTATCTCCCTCCGTCTTCAGGGAAGTTGTTTACAAGAATCTAATATTAATAAAACTATAAATACCTTAAGTGCAACACAATGGTATCAGTGGCACAGAGACTGTCAAAAAGTTGCATATATATTCAAACATCTTGATAAAACAAAGCATACTGACAATGAATATAGTTTTTCTATTTTAGATTGAGCAAAAAACAAACAGGATCTTAGGGTGATGGAAGGTTTCTATAATAATTTCTATAATTTCTATAATAATTCTTGTAATTTAAACTTTAGATGTTTTTTAAATATTTGGTATGGAGAAGATTTCTTTTCAGTTTGTCTCATAGTAGAAGGATTTTCAGTTCTATGAATTCTAGTTGTCTAAATTGTATTTACACTCATTTGTGGAAAAAGGTATCCTACTTAAGTTGTTTTTTGGGTTTCTGTTTATAAGAAACAAAGGATTCAGTGATGTATTTCGTCTTTTTTATATTAGCTGGGATTGCTTCAAATTACTCAACAATGACCAATCTGGTGGAGAGATTGTACATCCAGTAAGCTGTCCTTGGAATTTAACAAAAATTCAGAACTCTTTAGTCGTTGCGTATACCAACAGACTTCAAGAGAGTTTCATAATAAGATTGGGATCACAAAGTAAATGTACAAGTGCAGGTATTAGGACTGGATTTTCAAGCCCTTTAACCATTGATAATGTCACATTTGTGAATTTTAATGAAACGAAATGCCGTGTGATTAGAACATGTGCTTTTTGTAAAGTTCATGATGGAGGACAAATGACTGAATTGAAAAATACCCATTTTATTAACAGTATTCCTTGTGTGGATATCCGAAAGAACTTCCCAGTCGTTGTTTACGATAAAGATGGTTCATTTTTAAATCAAGGTTTTGGAGCTATCGTGAGTAACAACTCATTAGTTTCAAAACACTGTGTAGCTTATCCAAACTGCCCAAGTTCGGTGTTTTGTAAGAATAAAACATTTATTTACATGACAATTAATGAACTTTACCCAGATTTTATAAATGGTCGTAATTTAATAGTTGGTGATTGTGCCAATGACTCAGAATTCTTTCACTGGAGATTAAAATCAAAAGTTGCCCCAAGTGGCTATTCACTGCATCTTATTACTAATGAAACGTATTGTTTCGACTTCAACAATACAGGTCACATGGCAAATATATCTTATTCTCAAAGAGTTTATCAGTTGATGCCATATGATTATATAATTATGAAACGTAAATATCGAACAAAGAAAGATTTTTTCATACAAAGTGAAGGAGAGATGCGCAATTATAGTATCGATCCATCAAAAGCAGAACACCTTGATAGTCATTTTAGCAATTTAACATTATCATATATATTCAAAGGAAGCGGAACTAGAGAATGTCCATCAGGAAGAAGTGTTTTTTTTGATGTCAAAGAATGTGTGTGTAAAGATTGTGTTTGTCCTACTGAAGCCCCACCTCCTCCGTTACCCTCAAGTAATGTTTCAATACTATGGTCAGAATGGGGCGCGGTACAAACATCGAATAATGTAACAAATGTTACCATCCCTCGTAGTTTATACATTAAATATGATACGAATGAAACATGTTTTGATGAATTGATCATAGAAGGTGTTCTTGAGTTTGATGCAAATGTCAACAAAACGTTGGTTTTATGTGTCAATATTATCATCATAAAGGGTAAATTAGTAGCAGGCTCCAAAAATGAATCATATCCTCATAAAATTATTATAAGAATGCAACAGAAGGGATTTTTGTTGGATGAAATGGGATGTGGCGAGTTGTCAGTTGGTCAGAAAGGAATATGCGTTAGAGGTCTTCTTGAGTTGTATGGAAAAGTACCAAAAATTACAAAAACATTTCTTACAAAGACAATAAACGCTGGTGAGAGTGAACTTGAGGTACAAGATGTGATTGGAAACACTGGAGATGAGATCTTAGTAACAACAACTTCCTATGAACCAAGAGAGACAGAAATATTTACTATATGTTTAATATCAGGAAATAATATTACTTTGTGTGAAAAAGCTGTGTACAACCATGAATATCAAAATGTAACTTTAAATGGTACAGAGTATTTGATGCGTGCTGAGGTTGCTTTGCTAACAAGAAACATAATTATAGAGGGAATACCTCATAAAATTGGAGATCCAATAGGGGCCCATATTGGTGCCCTTAAACCAGAATCTTTCCAACTCTTTGGTGTACAGATTCGACACTGTGGGGTGTTGGGTGAAACAGGACGTAAATTATTTGTGAGGTATTTTTTTCTTAATAAAGTTATGTTCCATTTGAGACCATGTATTTTAAGGAATTTAGTTTGCCTTGAAAAGTTTAAAAGCCTTTGAAATTTTTTATAAAAGATTTTTGTTATCATAGGGAAATTTTCAAAATTCTTAAAAATTTTTTTAAATTTTTAAATTTTTTAGATCCTGTTTGGCTTTCAAACATTCTAAAATTAACACAGTAGTGTCTGGATGTGTGATAATGGATTCTTTCAACATGGGGATTCATATTGATGAATCTAGAAATGTCAGTATTCTCGATAGTACTGTGTATAAAACGGTGAAAGCTGGTATCTTTGTGGCTGGAGAATATAATGTTATCAAAAACAACCTAATAGCTCTTTCAGCTGCTGAGTTTCTTTACATGGTAAGATAACTTGTTCTTCATTTAAATGGTCACATTTTTGTGTAGATTGATCAAACAATTAAAATAAGACTTAAACTTACCTGAGATTGTTTTTTTTTAATTAGAATAAGATTTGGGTGGAATGGAGGGGCCCAGTCTTACGTACAGCTGAAGTAAGCTAATGGTAACCAAGCTTAGATCAATAAAACTTATAACTGGTGTACTACAATTAGATATGATCATGCAACAAAAAAGTGTTGATAAGTGGCAACAGAAGCGAAAAGAGGGAATTTATGCCAATTCTGACTCCATCCAAATTTTAAAAGAATGCAATTCTGGACTATAAAGAATGGCATTCTTTTGCCATCCAAACTGGCATTCTTTTCTTTTCGCACCATCCATAGTATGCCATTCTTTAATTTGCACGCCATCCAAAGAATGTCATACTTTTCTTTACACCATCCAGTATGCCATACTCTTTTTTTGCACGCCATCCAGTATGCTATACTTTACCATCCAGAACGCCATACTTTACCATCCAGTATGCAATACTTTTACCATCCAGAATGCCATACTTTTGCCATCCAGAATGCCATACTTTACCATCCAGTATGCCATACTTTTA
>JANSTP010030012.1:14653-25623 GCA_025330745.1 Cladonema radiatum
TTTCAAAGTTGAAAGCAGCTTTTATATTTTTGAGTAGTGACCAGTACTCTTTTACACTACAGTTTTCAATTCTGATTAATGATTTTCTGAACAACTGCACGTACTGTGTGTTTTATTTATTAGAAATTAGTGATTTATCCAAGATAATAAATCTGTAAGAACTTTTTGATTTCAGCATCATTATCATCTGAGAAAACTGAAATGGATAATATGAACCGTAAACTCAAACAGATGATTATGAAGCTGAAAAAAGAAATGGCTGAATTGAAAAAGAGTATGGAAGAAGGGAAGACCAAAGATCATGAATCACAAAAAACGATAGAGCAGTTGTTGAAGTCTAATGATGAAAGTAAAATACAAGTATCAAATCTATCCGGAGAAAAAGCTAACCTCAAAGAACAGGTAACCCTCGAGTGATTTCTACTTATAATTCAACCTGGTTTCAAAGATTGCTTTAATGAACTGTCCTAACAGGTTTTTTGTTGGCTTATTCGACGGGACTTTGGGGGAGGGGGATCAAACTGATTGTCGAGATATTTACATGGTGATATTGTTCAGTATTGTTCAGCCTTCAATACTGTTCAGAGAAATCCATTGAATCCAATTTTTTAAGCTTGCTTTTCATTTATTCAAACGGTACTTGCAGTTTTTCAAGGCCATGTTTTCGTCCAATTGATAAACGGCCTCTGTAGATACTTCAACTAAAACATTTCTTTCGATAGTTGAAACGAGCGAATGACATGCACGAGAAAGCTTACCAGTCACTTGAAGTGAAGTACGCACGCGCGAATAATGACGTCATCGCAAAGGAGACAATGTATCAGCAACTGCAAGAGGAGTATGAGAACTACAAGATACGAGCACATAGTGTGCTCAAACAACAGAAAACTATGAAGAATGAAAATCTCAAAGAACAAGAAGAGAAAGAAAGGTGCGAAATCATTTTTTTTTTTTTTTCCTTTTTCAAAACGTTGTTAATTGTTTCACTATTAAATATTTTAATGTGTACTTCCTGACTTGTTAACATCGTGAAAAAGACTACTGAAATATTTAGTTGACTAAAATCTCCAGAATTCTCTCAGGAGGAATGTTTCAACGATAATTACAGTAAAATATTTCCCTTATAATAGCCCCTCTAATAACGTATGGAATTTTTGGGTCGTGTAGAAGTTTATCAAAGATTCTGATAAGCTATTAAAAACAATTACCTTTTTAAGAACAAACCAAAATCGTATAATTAATAGCTAAAAATGAACGAATGAAATAATAGCTTTTGAGAACTTCTACACAACTCTGGGGCAGGCGACTTTTTTGTTATGGTCTCTTGCGAGATTATATGCAGATGTTAATGGTACACATAATGTGGCATATGATGTATTAAGGCAGGACCGTATAGGCAATTACTTACATTTTAATAATGTGTTGTTGGTTTTACTGATTGATAGTCTGTGGTTTCGATTATCTTACATGTTTTTAATCTCAGAAATCGTTACGAAGAGGTGATTGAAGATTTGAAATTACGTCTACAAGAAGCGAATCAGCAGCTGAATATAATAAGCGGTGAGCATGGAGATCTGGAGATAGATCATGAGAGACTGCAAACGAAGTATGCGGAGATGATGCAACAACTAGCGAACAAAGAGATGCAATGGAAAGAAAGGTTGGGATTCTCCCTGAAACTTCTTTTTCAACATATCATTTTTCTGTTTGCATTCGCATTCATTAGCCGGTATCATTTCAAATAGGGGGATGGATACACGGGTATTATCAGCAAGTAAAATTGTCTCGATTTTTTCAAACATATTTTCTTTCATAATAGGTTTGTACAAATGAAAGGAGACCTGGGTACGAAAGTTTCAGAACTTCAAGAAAAGTTATCATTATCCGAGAAGTCACTTGCGCATGAAAAGATGAATTATGATGTAATTGTTTCTTTAGTTCTTTCATTTGGACCTTTTTATGTGTGTTATTTATTAGCGCTTGTTATCAGGACTGAGACTAAAAATTGAACAAAGGAGTTCATCAGTCTATCAGATCATCACATAAATGCTCATATTTATGTTCGAGTCATCAGCAAACAAGAACGTTGCTTTCTAGACTATAATTAGTCTCATTTAGACGGCAAAAGTCGAAACGGCAAATGTTGCGTAAATCGAAACTATTTTCTAGTCTAGTTTCTTACCTGTTATTATAAACGGGAGAGAAGATAATGAGTGATAGTTTGGTTCCATACTCGCGTATTTGAAAGTAATTATTATGGAGATAAAACATCTCCATTTTGTTGTTCAACTTTTTTTTCAATGAAATAAGAATTTTCATTCTTTAAAACAAAATTAAATGCTGAAACTGATAGTTTTTTCAACATTAGTTTCATATTGTCGTATGATTTCAGGAAATTTTGAAAACCTCAAAGACAAAGGAAGAAGAGTTAAGGGAAGAAATGAAAAAGATGAATCATGAGCTTCGGAAATATGAGAAGCTTTTGCGTGAAGAAACAAAGACATTGAATAAACAACATTCAAATGATGGGAAAACTACGAGTAATGATCTCACTCTCGTCTTGAACAAATCAGTGTCTGAAAGACAAGAGGGGGAGGTGAGCTTTTACTTGTCTTTTCTCTTTGAAAACCAATTGTAGTTAGATGTGAGAAAACAATTAACCATATCTGAGGCTGTGGGAAGGCAGGTCTTTTTCGCCTCCGCGGGATCAAACTTTCCTGGGTAACTCTTGAACAGTGAAAAAGTTTTTTTTCTGCTCATACAACAAAATTAGTGATGGCATCATCATTTGACTAAGGTATTTATTTTTTTAGCAAAAAAGGAATTGCTTACTGGTGAAATTTTTTTTACCGTAAACACCGATTTGTGACGTCAAAAAATGACGTCATCTCTTTTTACGTCATATGACCACATCAAGTGGTAACAAATGGATTGTAGTTTTATTGGTCGAAGCTTAATTATAATTAGTTTTGTATAACCGTATTTATTAGCAGTCAAGTGAATATACGGGTATACGGCCTAACCCCTCCCTCCGCTTATCCTAAGTTCAGATAATTCCGCGTCAAGTAGCGGAAAGATTTTGAAATTTCCCTTTCTTTGAATCTGCAAAATAGAGCGTTAGGTTCTCTGCAGCTTTACAAACCGTTGATAATTTTGATAATGAAAGTATATTGCTTTGCAGGGAATGGACTCGAGAGAGTTGGAATTGATCGATAACTTAAGTCAAAAGGTTTGTTGTGTTAACAAGTATATTGTCAATCTTTGTTTGAAGTTGGGTCCTAATTATTTCTTTTTATTTAATAGTCATCTGTCCCACAGACGCCAAACACCCCGAGTGAAGCTTTTCTATTGGAAACGCTTCTTTCTCCCGTCGACAAAGATGTACCCAAATGTAAGTGTAATTCCCAGAGTATTTTCTATTAAAACAAAAACGCCCTGGTCCTAACCATGCTCAAGTAGTTCGGCTAAAATAACATCCTAGCAGGTTCTATTTTAGATTGGACTTTTAAATTTACAAATCTTGCAAGCGTTAATTTTGTATTGTGATATGCAATTTTTCAGCTCCTTCTGAGTTGCGAGATGAAGTAGCACATTTAAAGTCGTCCATTGCTATGCTCAACAAGAAGAACGACCACGTGACTTCTGTAAGAAATTTTATTGGATAATCTTTGCGATAGATTTCTATGGGCGTGATGGAGTATGGTTGAGTTATTTTTTAGTTATTACGTGAAAGTGAAGAGAACACTTGCATGCTGACGGACCAAGCTAAAGTTCTTAAAGAAGAAATACGAAGGTTGACATTTTATCTGGTACCTCTGAGCTGGATCTATGCTGATTCTTTATGTATCAGTATCTTGAAAATGTTTCAATAACCAGGAAGTAAACTTAAGATAAGTGATATTTATCATGTAAAACAATGACATGATAGAAATATAGATTAAGAGGTGGAAAATTTGGCATGAAAACAACGACCAAATTCTCTTCCAGATTTTTTTTTGTATTTATGTAACCGAAACATGGCGCATTTATATATTTCGGGCGCATTGTAACCCTCTTTATCTACAACAACAAGGCGTTATTTGATTAATATGAAATGCTTTTTGATTTCAGACTTGAGCGAAACACCGAACGCGAAGAGGCTTTATCGAATCTTGAATATTTGAAAAATGTTATTATTAAGGTAAGAAATATATCCTTGCACTTATAGTAATCGATCGAGTTACCTTGGAACGGCTAGCCAAATATTCCTTTTACTTTCGACTGTTTTTATAGTCACAGTCCAATATTCAGTCGGAATATGTAAGAGTCGTGTAAAATACCGTAATAAAAATTCTTGCTGAAAAAACTGAGATGTGTCTTCAGATTTTGTTCAAAAAATGTTGCTATAGCGTTGCTTATAAATAATATTTCAGTTCCTACAAGTTGGGTCGGTGGAGAAAGAACAGCTCATTCCGGTAATCTGTACCATGTTGAAATTAAGCACGGATGAGAAAGATTTCATCACAGAGTTCGCCAAAGGTAGGCGGATATCACATGTTAGTCAAATATTAAATATATTTCACTGCCAAAAGCTCAATGCTTAAAAGTGAGATTGTAAATGTAAGAATCATTACACTTTTTTTTTATAAGCAACTGGGTGCAAGGGTCAGACCTCAGAGTTGCTTAAATTTTTCGGAATTTGATACTTCAAAGTTGCTTTTGAGTTGCTTAGCAAATATTTAGCAAAGCAAGAACCGCATAGGTCTTTTGCGTTCAAATGGTCATATTTCATAAAACTGAAAAGAAAAAGTGGTCTGAAATGTAAAACTCGCCTTTTAGAGTAGGAATAAGTACCAAGTCAACGAAATCTTGTCAAAATGCCTTTATAAAACTTTAAACTTTATTCAAAGAAAATTTTGAAAGCTGCTTCTTTTTGAGGGTTCCAGCCCTGAAGTTGCTTATTTTTGGATCTCTCTAGGGCTAGTTGCTTATAAACCGGTTGCTTATAAAAAAAATAAAGTGTAACGTCTTTTATTATTTTTTTGAAACCTTTGTTTGAGCTGTTGTAACAGAGTTTTATTCAAAAGTTTGCCATTCGATTATAAGAAATAGAAAATAGTTTATGAAGCAACGATTCCGAGGGGGGATTTAAAGAACGAGAAATTCACCCCGTTCTGCTTTTCCTCATACTGTGGCTTTCGTAGTACTAACTGTAAAACATTTCTTTAGGGGAAAACAACGAATCGTCAGCCGATGCGTCATGGTCCAGTTATGTGTATAGTTGGACGTCACTGACGTAATTAATATCCGACGGGAACGTCAATACGTTAAAAAAAGTTGCTAAATTAGCAAATCGTTAAAAATTTGCTATTTATTTTGTCAGTGTAAATCAATTTAATTGTCATGGTTGTTAGTTTCTTTTATTAATCCAAACCTTACTACTTTTGCAGAGAAAAATATTTTTTAACTTCAGGCAATATATAGCTTATGGTGCCAATGTCATTTGACACTACCTAATAGCAAAGTTTATGCTCTTGAGAAAAGAGGCAAAAGTATTCCTCTAGGCTTTTGAAGTTCTACGAACGAAGAATTAATTAATCTGCTTTTTTCTTAAATTCTTGGAGTGGATAGCGATCGCCTTAATAGCATCGAATTTTTCATGGGGGTTAAAAATTTGGGAACTTTTTCAGGATTTAATTTTTTCCTATACTCTCCTTTTGTTATTTGCAAATCATTTTTTTGGATTCTTGCTCTTTAAATCTGCAAGTAAAAAAATTTTTTTTGCGATTCCCTCATGACCGTGGATGGTTTTCAACAATACGAAATTATTTTTTACAGTATTATATCATTTTTTAGAGTGAATTTTTTCAAGCAGACAAAAGAGAAAATATTTTGCTTTGTCACATATTTTTGTTCTGTGCTATAAATGCAAAAGGTATGCTGATTTAGTTACCTCTTGAGTGTCAGCAATACTCGCCTTGTTTGAGAAACATTGGTTTAGAATCAAAACTATACATAAATCAACAACCACCACGGTAATGGCGTTAATGCAAAACAACGTGCAAAATAAGGCACATGCTATTTGTAATATTGTAAAGGATATTATTTCACACTTCAATAGTTATGATTTAGAACCGTATTTTGCATTTATGGTCACTGTGACCCGAGTAAAAGTTTAGATTTTGCGCAATAAATTTTTGAAAAATTTTATGGAAAAATTTTTTCTGAAAGAATGAATGTTTTGGTAACTTATATTGTATAATGCATATTTATTGATGTGACTGCTTGTCACGAATTTTAGATGTCTATTTTATTGTTAGATATATTATTCCAGTGGAAAGATATAAATATTGTTTTCTTCTTTCCCAACTCTTTGCATACGAGCAGACCCATCTACTAGTACAGTACCTGCTTTTTTTGAACTTAATATATTTGAATAAATAACATTTACCTTTTCAATAAAGCTAACGTACGCAAAGCCTGTCTTAACCCTATTAGACCCGGACTTTTTTATGCTTCGAAAACCCGAGGGGATTCCGCCCTCCCCCCCTCGATTTCTTGAGAACTACTTACGATTAAGTGATGAAACTTTATGCAGTAATAAAACAACTTATCTGAACACTTCGGTACCAAGTTGAGCCTATCGTCATCGCTTTTTACCGACAAGTCGTCATAAATTGGTAATTTGAACGTCAAACTAAAACTAAAACGTAGCAACTAAAACTGAACCAAAAGACCTTTTAATCCTGTAGCCGCCATTTTGCCACAAAAACAAAGTCCTTTGATAACTTTAGGAGTTATAGGAAATTTCGCCATGGCCACAAAGGGCGTGTTCACCCAATTTTTTTTTTGATGAAAATGTTCCCCGGATGTAATGGGGGTAAGAAACATGTAATTGTACTTTCAATATTTTTCATCTTCCGATTAATATTATTAGCTATGCGCAGTAGTAGGTTGAGGCGAGTCTTGTGAGAGAAAAATATTTGCATTCAGGTTAACCCACCTTAACAGAATTAAATAATTTATTTCCATACGTCTTCAAAATTTTATTGGAGGTAAAAAAAATCTGATACGAAACCAGAGACAGTTTTTTATCTGGGCTCAAAAATTACCAAAGGCGAAATGGTTCGCTGAGTTCCTTCCTTGCGTCTTTTTCCACCGACTTCTTTAAACTACCTACTTGTTGCTTATAAAAAGCGTATTGATATATAACCGATACTGACAAATCGAAAAACAAAGATTGAGGCCATTTTTTCTTTGAGAATGAAAACAGCCCGCGATTTGAAAAACCGAAAAGATGATGGTTACAAAAAATGCCTTGTATCTATTGTATTGTGCATTATGTGTATTTCATTATTTCCAAACAATTGCGTGATATGTATAATATAATAATAAATAAAAAAATACAGAAATTACAAAACCAAAATAAAATTATTCGTTACAAAAAATAGAAACCGAACTGAAAATAGAATACCTTATCGGGGAAAATTTTCGTCACTTGTAGTTAAATTTCGGTCAAATTCAACTGCACGAAAAACTTTCGTCCGGGAAAATTTTCGTCAAACTCATAAAATTTTGTCACTTTCCCCCGACTAAGTTTTCCCCGATAAGGTATTTTTAGGGAGCAAAAAGAGTTGTCAGCCTCGAAAATGTGGTGCATGATGACTAAGCAAAGGGAAGATATGCGTGAAAATAACGACTCGAATCAATAACAATAAGTGTGGATGGGTTGTGTGGAATAGAAGCTCAACTCGAATCAATTACAAAGCAAGTATTGGAACACAAAACATAGATATTGAAAATTCGTGAAACCTAACCAATAGACCGTAAGTGATCCCAAATTCGTATCAGTAAAAAAGTTTCTATCGATGATAATAAATTATATGAAAAGCCTATTATCGCATTGTGACTAGTTCTTCAGAAGCAGTTGGGTGAATTGCAACAGTATTATCAAAATCTTTTTTAGTTGCCCCCATTTTGATTGCTACAGCAAATCCTTGAAGCATTTCATCCGTTCCCATGCCAACCATATGTAAACCGATGACCTGTAACGACAGAAGCATAACATAACAAGATTGTGGATTGAATAACAAGAAAAGCGTTTTCCGATCAACATTTCCATTTTCCTCAATCGACATATCCGATTTCCTAATCAATATTCCCCTGAAACTAACTTACCTTTTCTTCTGGTAGCAAGCAAATAAGTTTCATGGCGGTCTTCGGCTTATGTTCACCAATCGAGTAAAACATATTGACGAATTTCGATTGATAGATTTTGATCTTGTCATCTCCGTACTTCGCTCGGGCTTCCTCTGAAAAACCCAAGAAAATTGTCATCAATTAAACTGAATACGGTATATGAACGAGCAACCAGATTCATCTGAAGAAAAATTTAAATTCTCTTTAAACTTACTTTCTGTTAAACCGACCGTCCCGATAGTCGGATGACTAAATACAACAGTTGGAATATTGTCGTAGTCTAATTTTAATTCTTTTTCGTTATTGAAAACTCGATGAGCCAGTCTTCTGCCAGCAGCTATCGCAACTAAAAGAAAGAAATTGGTCAAATTCAGAGGACTTGACGGAGAAAATATATTTCATAAGAAGAATGCGGTTATCGTTCGCAAAAAGATTTATAATCAAGTCAGGTCAGTGATAGCTCAGTAGAAGAATATAAAGGCGTATAATGGCGTATTACCTGGGGTAAGCAAGGCTTTACCACAAACATCGCCTAATGCATAAACGTTTGGTAAGTTGGTATTTTGAAACTGAAAAGTAGAAAAAAAAGAAGCCAGAGGCTTGAAGTACTTTTGTAATAAGAAAGTAAATTACAAAAACCAACGAGCTATGACTTACTTCGTCGACGACAATTTCACCTTTCTTATTTACTTCGATCCCCTAAAAAATATTGTATATCACATAAAGGTTATTGGAGCTACCTCCAGATGCCAATCTAAACAACCTATCATACTAAAACCACGTGACAGATGGGATACTTAATTAACAGAATGTCCGAATCCTCCGAATGTTTTGTCTATCAAAATGTACAATCAAACTTTTGAACTTTTCAAAAACCTTAGAAGTTAACCCATCCATATCATTTCAAATGACAGTTACTGGTAAGAAAAATATAACAGAAAGCGTCAAGTCGAAAGGTTTTAAATTTTTTGCCTTAAACTTGTGGATTTGTCGATTTTAATTAGTCAAGGGGGAGTCAACTAGTTCTCTAGTCTAGTATAGAGAGGTTTACAGAAGCGCGGAGAAAAAGTCAGTTCTTATGACCTAAAGAATATTGAGGAGTCATCATTTGCATTGGCAAAATTTCGTTGAAAACCTTCAACCTTAGTATTCAATTTCGATGTACAAATGATCTACTTTGTTCTTTAGACTCAATAGTTCTTGACAACCAATCGGAGTTATTTTTATAAAAGGCACTAACAAGATACAAGATGCTAACTACAGGAGAATAAAAGGTTGAAGGTATATTGCTCACCATTTTATCGAGACCTAAACCATTAATATTTGGGTTCCTACCAATGGCCCACAATAAGCAATCGACGCCATCAATTTGGTCTTGAGTTGATTGACTAGCTTCCGGGGATTTGGTAGCAAACTTCACAGTTAACAGACCATTTGATTCCTTCGTCACATCGATTTCATTTGCCTACATAAAAGAATAAACATTGGAATGGTGTAACAAAAATATTACCAAATAATAACAGATAGATACACATGTAACAAGACACTAAAAGTAAAAAACGTTAATATTTAAAGAGAAACCAATCAATTAAAATTTATAAATAGTCACTACACGTAAAGTAAGAATGACCAGTACCTGAACATATTTATGCAAGTTTACTCCGACATTCGTCTCATGTTCGTCTGTAATGATATCGGACAACATCGAGTCAAAAGTACGCAAAATCTACGAGTAAACGAATTACAAATTACTGACAAATTATGTATCCATAGTTGAGACCTTCAGTGGTTACAGAAACGGGGTTTCCGAATTCTGGTGCCGGGAGGATGATAAGATATTCATTAACATTGAGTACGAGGTAGTGAATGCATGACTATGCAGCAAAAGTTTGAAAAATTTCACCAATTGATGAGCTAGGAAATACACGTTTTTTTAAAAGCAACAGGTTTATAAGTAACCAGTACTGACTTCAAATTTTTCGATGAGACTTTCAGTACAGTATACTGACACTGAAAGCAAGAGTCTTCATGCACGTATGCGAGATTAACTTAAAAATGAACAAAAATAGAAGAATTCAAGAAATATGACATCTGAAGAATAAAAAATATGTTTTTTAAAGAACGAAGATTCTCTACTCTTTACAACAACTAATTTGATAGAAAGTAATTGCCGAGTAATTAAAGGCAATCAATAGAAATACACAATACTCCACATACTTGCAAATACTCCCGAAAGCAAACTTTTTTCATTAAGCAACTGATAATTTCCTTTTACATTTTCAAGTTATCAAAAAACGCTTATTACTTAGGTCTCGGGCATATTATACTTTCAAAAAGAGGTATTATTAGGTCAATTACTGATGATTAAGTTAAGATTTAGTCTTTTCGGGCCTTGAACACGATTTTAGATGATCTAAAATATTGCTGCTAATTTTATGCAAGCAACCGTTAAGCAGTTTTCAGTATATTGAAATTGTAAGTTTTCGGAAGCAACATACATACATACATACATTTATTTGTTTTACGTCGGAGTAAAAATACAATGGTATAGCCAAGTCATAAATCTACCCAAAAAATAATAAAATACAAAAGCATGACAAGCATTACAAACATCTCACATTATAACTAAAATTTTTATTTACTTTTTCTACTACAATTGCTGTATAAGATAAAAGACAAAGGCTGATCAATGACGAGATAGGCTAATCAAATCCAACGGAAGGCTCAATAGAAATTAAAAAGTAAAGAGAACATAAATAGTATGAGTAATAAACATAAAAAGCTTAGTGATG
>JANSTP010030013.1:0-14940 GCA_025330745.1 Cladonema radiatum
TGATCATAACGTGAAGCGAAAAAGGAGACGAAAAAAATATCAGTGTAAACTAAGAAATTCCTACGGGAATTTAATTAGCGGGTAAACTAAGAAATTCACCCACAGGAATTTAAATATAGGTTATGATGACTGGTACATTACTGAAGAATTTCTAAGTATGATTCAGGCATGTTGGGGAAACATAACCATTGACAGGTTTGCTAACCATGAAAATCGCAAAACAAATCGCTTCAATTCAAAATACGTATGTCCTTATACAGAGGGAATAGACACTTTTGGTCCAATGAATGTAATCTGCTAGTTCCTTCCCCGTATCTTATATCCAGGTCTGTAAATCATTTTTTTGCTTGCAAAACCAGAAGCAAAGCATTCCTCGTGTGTCCTAAATGGACCTAAGCCGATTACTGGACATTGCTTGTGGCAAATCCATCTCAATTTAGAGAATTGTTTATAGACTTTTCAATAGTTGATCATTGTAGCAAGTTTGTAAAACGTGGTAATAACAAGAAATCACTGATTGGATCATTGAATTCGAAATTCGATATGATTGCATTATTACGGCAAATTTGAATTCCTTGAATAAAGTTTCTCATTTTGTGTTAGGTACATTTACGAGAGTCGTGTCTATGAATCAAAAAGAAAAGAATTTTTGATTTTTCAAAGCTGTCCATGCTATCACACATATTGGCAAATAGTATAGAAACCAATACTGGTAAGCTATTTGTGCAAAAGTTCCAAGAGTGGTCGGAATGGATAATTCTCAAAAAAACTATAAACCTACCTGTTAAGGAATCAGA
The DNA here is from genome assembly GCA_025330745.1 of Cladonema radiatum. Classification (NCBI taxonomy): domain Eukaryota; kingdom Metazoa; phylum Cnidaria; class Hydrozoa; order Anthoathecata; family Cladonematidae; genus Cladonema; species Cladonema radiatum. The sequence continues at coordinate 798 of JANSTP010030013.1, forward strand.
ATTGATTGAGTTTTTATTAGAACTGTTGCAAAGAGGCAAGTCCTACCAGTCAATAAGAACGTATTTTTTAGTATCCTATGTTTCACAAAATTTGTAGCGGGTCATCCGATTTTTATTTGGTTAGAAAAACCAGACAGAAAAACCTTTTCAGAACTTTTTTTATCATTATGCTGTTATTCACGGGGTTCTTACAATTTAGCGAAGTAATTAAACTAAAATCGTAAAACATGATTTTTGAAAAATGCTCTTTGCGTTTATTTATTAAAAAAAGTAAAAAAGATGTTTATCGAAAAGGATGTTGGATAGTGAAAACAGAGATGAACTCAAACATGTGTCCAAAAAGTTTTAAAAAGTTTTTCACCAACCTGAAAATTACCAAAGCTGATAATTTTATTTTTACTAGATTATCGAAGACTAGTAAAGGCTGGGTTACACGAAATGAAAATAAGCATTTAGGCTACACGTCAGTTCAAAGCTTTATGTGCAAAGGTTTGGAAGCTATCGGGGTAAATTCTAATAATTTGGGCATACATAGTTTACGGTCAGGTGGTGCAACAGCAGCAGCGAATTTAGGAGTAGAAGATCGTCTGTTCAAAAAGCATGACAGATAGAAAAGTGAAAACATAAAAGATCACTACATGTATGAAAACATGCAAAATAAACATAAAGTTTCCAAATCCTCTGGCCTGGGCTGAGACTCCCCCCTACTCTTAGGTCACACGACCTCACTACTAAAAAATGTTTTTATTCTCCCTGAGTGTGGATAGTTTACACAAGGCAATATAATTTAAGATATTGAGAGGCTCAATTTTAACATTGTTGTAAAGGGCATTATTTGATTTCAAAAATGCTAACAAACTGCAAATAATCCTTGGTCTCACAGGTTCAAAAACAACATGACCTTTATATTCAAGTTTTCACTTCAACTTGACAAGGACAATGCAAATAGTTTTTCCCTAATTTGCTTGTAATGCATTATTTTACCGGCAACTAGCATTTTTTCCTGCTTCTGCCGACAAAAGGTTTGAATTTTTTCTTTGTTTTCCTGATTAAATACAATATATTTTTCGTTATTTTGCTGATAAAATGCACGATATTTTTCCTTATTTTGCTGATAAAATGCATGATATTTTTCTTTATTTTGCTGATAAAATGCATGATATTTTTCTTTATTTTGCTGATAAAATGCATGATATTTTAATTTATTCTCCTCATTAAATATGCGATACTTCTCCCTACTTTGCTCGTGATATGCCTTTTGTTTCTCACAGTTGTCTTCCTTATTCCTTACATAATGGGTCCTATGCCTGTCCTTAGTGAAAGAAGATATCAAGAAACTTTTAAGATTTGCTGGTTGATGTCTAGAAATTGCATTTGAAAATAAGTTGAATCACAATTTCTATATTCCAAGTATTCAACTTGTATATATTTTTTGCAGGCACTTTGCAATCCAGTAGTTGTGCCAAATCTCTGAACATCACCTTGATGAAAATTGCCCGTAACTGATTTGAAAATTTCATAGGTAGGCATGGTTAATTAGACAACAAAACTAATTGAGAAAACGAATTGGGAAACGAATAATTAGGCACCACAACTAGCTAGCTAACTGAGAAATAAATAGGCGATTACCATGAAATTTGGTTGCAGCGCTTGCTAATGCTTCAAGTGATACTTTGGAAAAAGTAATGCTATGCAAATAAATAACTTTCAACGTAAAATAAATTAGAAACGTAAAATATGTGATCATAGGTAATGAAAGATAATCACCAATAATCACTAAAGTGAACAATTTTTTCAACGAGTGTATGATTAGCTATCACCTATCGTACTTATCTGCTACCGCATGTACAGAGCTCTTGATTGTAACGATGAAGAACATCTAAATAAAGACCAATAAAAGATCTGCTATCATCCGGGAACTTGTAGGAAATGTCCAATCAAAGTACTCCTCTTTATCCGGGAACTTTATTTTGAGTGCACTTCTTCGTTGATGTTCGAAACATTTTTTAGAATAAGCAAAAGAAAAAAGAAAAAACAGAAAGAAAGAGAGAAAAAAAGAAAATAAGACGGCATAAAAGTTAAAACCATATGTTGAGCCATAGCGGTAGCCAAATATGGCAGCTATTAAACAAAGGTGGTGGATAGTAAGGGCTGTCTTTGAAACTTTGAACCCTTCGCCTGTACAAGTACTACGAAGGAAACACTTCGTTCTTGCCATTTTGCGTCATGGATTCTAATGCATGCACTTCATCGTTGGTGATTGAAAAGTTGGAGGTGGTTGTTCTGATAGATTATTTGTCAACATAAGTCTTGCTTAAATAAACTAAAGGGTTATGAATTCTATTTTAGTGCTGAAAATGCAATTTGTGATAAATATGTGACCGAAAAGTATTGGTTAAAACGCCCTGGCGCGTGGTTTAATTCCCATCACGCTAGGTGGATCGAATTACTTAGACCCAAAAATTGCCATACCAGGTAGCTATATAAATGATTTTAATTTTGATCCGCTTAAACAAATGGTTGATTATATAAAAAAACTTAATAATAATGATACTTTATACAATCAATATTTCTTATGGAAGAATAACTATACACTGGTTAATAAAGACAAAAATGGATGCAACCGAGGGTTGCCTGACTTCTGTAAGAAGCTCCAAGACAGAATCGTTTCAAAGAGAAATCCATTGATATCAAATAAGAACCCAACAAAAGAATGCCGTCGTCAAACGAGAATTTATGACTTTGGGATAAATAAACAAATATTGCATTATCAGAACTTTAATGAAAGCACCCCTGCCTCAATAGCCCGGTCAGACCTTGCCCGGTGGCTGGCCCGGTCCAAATCAAGCTTCAAATTTGGGAGCCCGCTAAGTTTTTCAGAAATAATGCCTGGCCCGGTCCATATTGGGAAAATTTAGGTAGCCTGGAGAAAATTGACCAAAAAACTTTGACTGGCCCCGTTTCTTTTTCGGTCAAATTTACCCGGCTGGGCTATACAAAAATGGGAGTCCAGTAAGAATGATTGCAAATTTTCACAGCCCGGTAAAAACATCTTGAAGATATCTCAGCCCGGTCAGTTTTGGGCCCCTCACCGGGCCAGTGAGGCAGGGGTGTTTGAAACTAGACTGCTCCTATCAGAACCTTTAGTCTTTTTGCTTATAAAAAATAAATAGTGCTTAGACGCCATTTCAGATAATACACTTTTTATCAAGTTGTGAAACAACAAATAGGTATTAATATATTCATTGTTATATTTTTTGTTTTGTTGTTTTGCTTTAGCAGGAATCAATTTTTTTCCTTTGTTCTGATTTCATGTTTAACATCGCGTTGAGCTTTGCTTTTACGGTAGTTCAATTATTACCATTGTTCAACTGATCTCTTTGAATGAAAGTTTACTTGAGTGTCTCTAGCTTAGAGCAGATGAAAGGTACTTAAGCACCCTTAGAAAAATAATTTGCCCAAATTTTAAAAATGAATAATTTCTAGCTCAGTTGTTTGAGAATAATGAGTTATTCTATATCTGAAAATTTTATTGAAATTGTATGTGTTGTTTTTAAGATATCAGCATTTGAAATCTGGGAAAGTTTGTTGTTTTTAATATCTGCCATATTGAAAATCGTTAGTTTTACTTTTTTTTCAACATGTAGAAGAAGGTCGGCGGAAGGTCTCAAACTTTGGAGGGGCAAAGTTTTCAAAGGGCACGTACAATTTTCACGAAGTGAAATCGCGTAGTGCGTAAACTTCGTAATTTTAGGCCTTTATAGAGCCACAGATGGCTTAAAGTTAAATTTTTTATTAAGCTTTAAAGCTGCCAGACATGACAGTTGAGGTTTGGTTTTTGGAGTATATATTCCAGATTTTCAGCAAGGAAAAATTCTCAAAACGAATTCCTCCACTACATTGCGTTGACATTAATTTAGGCCTTATAACTGATAAAAAATGAAATCATTTGTTACACGGAGATCAAGAATGTTGATTCAAAATGTGTTGTGATGTTTTATTAAAAACAATGTTTTATTAAAAACGGTGACAGCAATAAAAAGTCAAAGTTACAAAGTTTGTGTTGCTACCGACATCTTCTTTAGAAATCGCTGAGGAATGTCTTTATCAATAAACTTGCAGAATGTGTTCAACCGTGTTTTATTTTCTCTGCAGAACTCATTAGCTACAGTATATTTATCAAATTAAGTTCTTTCAGCCCTTCTTTACATATATTGAAAATCAAACAATGATTAAGTCGATTTTGAGTCATGTTGGTCCAAAGGTACGTTTATAATTCTTCTAAGAGTTGAGCAAGACCTCTCACTGACAGCATTTGTTGCAAATTAAGCCATAAAACTAACCAACGCATTTATAGACCATTCAGGTTTCACAACCTTATTCAATCCTTTTATGTAAAAAGCTGTTTTAATGAATAGTTTAAGCAATTTTTGTATAACAACCGAGAATGCCTCCTACTATTCACACCAACACTAAAACATATCCCATAGATAAGAGTACATTTTATTGAAAGACATATATTCCTTAAAGAGAAGGCCCATAATAAAATTCGGGCCCAGAGTCCAATAATGGCTTAATCCAGCCCTGTTTCTCCTTTTACTTAAAAAGAAAATGATCGCATTTAACTGGCTGTAAATCATTGAGAGGGCACATGCCCCCCTGCCCCCCCCCAGTTCCGCCGGCCCTGCGTACACAAAATCTGCAAATAATTTCTTTTTTGAGAGGGTTTCTACATGAACCGCCATCTCATTGAGGATGATATGACTACATTGGGTATAATATCACTAAAAATGTTTTATTGATTTGACAGATTTTTTTATTATGCAGAAGTAATCCAAAAACTAAGATAAAATGAAGAGAATATTAAAGTCCTGATTTTAACAAAATTGTAGCAGAAAATGGAAATATATAGGGGCTTTGTAACTCAGTAAATACAGAAATTTAATTTTTTCAAATTTTCGCTCATGAAAAAACTCATGATTATCTAGCGATTGAGCTAAAAATTATGCAGTTTCAAAATTTGACCAAATTATTTTTCTGAGAGTGTACCTTTAAGAATATGAGAGCATAAGAATATAAACCTGATCTTTCATCGACATAATGAGAAAAGAGTTTAATACAACCTGGAGAAAGGAGTTTAGTACAATCCGGAAGAAAAATTTATAGTGCTTGCAAGAGCAAAGAAATAATGCCTTGGCAATAATCCCTAATATGTATCATCAATTTCATTGTTCATGAAAACAAAGAAACAGATTTTTCTTTAAGGTTTGCGACACGATGCTTTATGTTTCGTTTTTCCAATACTAACGATCTATATTATTATGTAGTTAATGTGTCTATATGAGCAGCTATGTAGCTTAAAAAACGTAGGTAGTTAGCTAGCTAGCTTTCTGGGTATATATTATTGCAAAACGTCACTTCAAAACATTTTTAGCAGACTAGACATAAAGGTAAATGAAGTAGCTAAGAAAAACTCATATTTTTTATTTATTCATTTCTTTCTCAAATTCTTGACGTTATTTTTGATGTTTGTTGCTCTCATTTCTTAAATTCTTTTATCTTTTTCTTTTGTATTGAGAACTTGGATACCTGCATATTTGAGTAACATTGTGTAACTACAATCCTGGAAAAAATATTATGGTAAAAATCTGCAACACTGACACTTATTTTGGATGAAAATCAAGCTGACATTACAGATTTTGAATACTTTTATAGGCAATCTAGAGATGGTCTTTTTTTAGAAAATTTACCGCACCGCAGCGATGGGAGCCTCCTACTATTAAATTTAATGAGCCCCTTCCAATTCAAAATCTCTTGCTACGCCCCTGCTTTTGTTCATCTATGCTCTATTCTTTTTCCCAGTTCTACATATGAATTATATATAAACCCAACAAGAAATCGAAATTGGGTAGATATTTTGGTCATCCCACCTGTTCAAGGAAGCATTTCCTTGAGGCATTATATAGTATCCAAATTGCAACTTTTTACCATACAAGGTTAGATATCTGGCAAAAACTTCAAACAACTCTTTAGACAGCTCAGCAAAAGTACCAATTTGGGCTCAGACAACAAGTTTTTCCACACAAGGCCACGCGAGACCAACATAAGATTAACGCGAGACCATTGGATTTAAAGTCCTTTTTTTTTTTTTTTAGGAAAAATGTTGGTCTCATGTGGTCTCATGTTGCAAAATGTACTTTTGGTAGTATAAAATCATTGGTCTTCTGATGGTCTCGCGTTGCTCTCGCGTGGTCTCGTGTTCATCTCATGTGGAAAAACTTGTCGACTGAATCCATTTTCTAAAGAATACTTTTTGTAATAGAAAAGGGAAAGAAATATTTTTTACAGCCCTTTCATTTTCCTCAAAGTCTTCACACGACTTCTTCTAACCACCCTGATACTGTATTTCTTTTGATTTTTAAATATTTCACTTGACAATACTGAAATCCTGCTTGCTGAAATTCAATTTACTTGGCCTTTGGCAATGTCCGTTTCTCTTCTTTTTTTCTACGAATCTATTTTGAAGAAGGACTAAATTTTCAAATCACCACACTGGCCTCTCCTCTGCAAGGTAGTATGTTAAGCTAATTGCTCTAGAAATGATGTTTTTAAATTTTTTGGAAAATAACATAGTGTGGAACTCCTTTTTAATTTTTTCAAAAATTTGTACAGTACATATTTTAATCCTATTCTGACCGAGGGGATTCCATCACTTTCCTGTATAATCGCTAATTACTCACGAGCTACAAATAACGATGCAAAGAAAGTCTATGATTCTTTCTAAAACTTGTGTAGGAACAGTTTGGTGAAAAAAAATGTTGGACATGACCATACCTTTTTGACTACTATCAAGGCAATTTTTTCGTCCAATTCCGGAAAAAATCTGATTTCCAGTACGAATATCTGGCATTTTTCAACATATCTTGAAAGTACTTAGAATCAAGAGACATTTGCCAAAAACCACATGAAAAACCTTTTTTCGTTCTTGAGATATGGATTACAAGAATTTGAATATTTTTGGCTTAGGTTTTGGTAAATTTTGGTTGGTGCTTTTAGAATAATGATGATGTCATCACTTACTGATTTCGTCATGAAACCAAAATGTTCCCAAAGGGTTGTTCTAATAATGTACCAAGTTTCATTGTAATTGTATTAGTAGTTCAAAGTTCTAGAGTGGGGGGGGGGGGTGCGGAATCAGCCGCCGGTTGACTTGAGACCTCGATAGCTCTGCCTGAAAAGGGTTAAATTTGGTCAAAATTACAGCTTTATGAGGTGGCTAATTTATTGTAGCTTCTATTGTGCTTCTATGATGCATAGACGAAGTTGCAAAATTTTAAATGAAATAAATAAATATAAACCTAGCGATTAATTGGCCCCTAAAAAGTAGGTCATCAAATATTTAAGGAAGTTGATCATATTTTTCTCATGGGGACAAACGTATTTTAGGTTTTAAGGTTCAAGGCTTACTACAGTAATTGTAGTAAGTAATTTGCCGTTATTCAAATTTCAATGAATAATGAACTCATCTTATAATAACTTAAGAAGCCACATCATAATTAGAATGACAAACTAGAACAAATATATTTTTTAAAAAGAAGAATATTTCGGATACTTGATAAAAATCAATGATATTTGATAAACAAATATCCTTAGAGAAATAGCATTTCTTACTTTCATTTCTCTCCCTCCTTCTCTCTCCCTCAATTTTTTCATATTTTATGTATTTTCCCTTTCAGAATGATTTGAATCAACTAATAAACCACGGCCTTACAAAACACCCCCGTGAATTTTTGCGTGAAACGATTTGCTAATTTTCACTGGAACTTTGTTCAGGGTGGATTAGCAATCACTTTAGTAATGAGGTTGCAACCTGTAACAATGCATTGTTGTCGCAAATAGTTACAGATCGAGTATAATCTAGTATACACGCTTTTTTTTATAAGAATAGTGGTCTTTTTCTGTCATCATGAATATTCTTAACTTTTTATGCAAAATCATCTTACTTTATTCTTAACTCATTCTTAACACCGTTACCGGCCTAATAATTTTTAGCGCATAAACCATTCTTAAATACAGTTTTCTTAACTTTTTCTTAAGTGTTAAGATGAGCATATTCTTAGCACATTCTTAATTTTTTGTCCAATTTCATCCTGAATATTCTTATAGAGTTTATTCTTATAAAAAAAAGCGTGTAATTTTGTATAATATAGTCGCCATAACAAGTGCCGACTTACTCTTTTTTTTGAAGATACGAATTGAAAAATAACTCTTTTTTTCACCAGCTAGCAATATTCTAGAAACTTTACCAAAAGACTTTCCTCTTTAGCTATATAGACGCCATTTATTGTGTGTTATTTTCGTTAGTATGGTGGTTATTGTATGGTGTTTTAGGCACAGTTCTTGCTTACGTATCCAAGTAAGACTCCTTAAAAATAAGGTTTTCATATATGTTATGACTTTCCATTCCTTTCTGGACATAGAGTGACTTGATTTTTCAAAACCTATAGAGAACTGATATAATGGAAATCAAAACTTTTATCTGCCTGTTTTTGCTTTAATGTATTGTCATACCAATAAGACCAATGATTATCAACTTTTCAGTTTTCAAAGACTTAAACCGCATACAAATCCATCTTGCTCTTAAACTAACTACCGTGAATAATGTTACAATTCGAATAAGAAGTCCTTAAAAAACCTGTCTTTCATCTAAATTCTCGCTTTTAGAGATCACGAAAAAAAGTTTTCAGTTGCATTAAAAGTTACAGTTAAAAAACAACCATTTAAAGACAATTACGTAGTAGTATTGAAACAAGGCAGGGGTACTGGGAATAGCTCTCTGAAGCAGTAATGCAAAGCACTGCTTTTTGATACTTATTCGTTCTTCCAAAGCTAGACATCATTCAGAATGTTTATTGCTTAAGCATATCATAATTCCAAATCTCCAATGAGGGGCTTACTGTCACAATTTGTGCTCATCAATACCTACATATCACAAAATTTACCTTTTGGATACGTTTTGGATTAGTTATCTTAGTCTAGGTTAGTATATAATCATTATTTAAAATACCTTTTATTCAACTAAAATCAGCTTTTTATCAAAAGTAACATACACGACCCCCGTCTTAAAGAACGTCAAATTTACCATTTTCTCCACTAACATATAGTGAGCTTAAATTGGGACGGTAACCATATTCAAGTCATTTCAAGTAATTTTATGCATTGTTAACAGCACACTTTACAACAATAAAAAATTGTTTTATTCCACCAACCAATTCAATAATTCAATCCAATAAATTTTTTATTGCTTTGCTGCATACATACTAGCCATAATTTTTTTTTTTTTTTTTTTTTTTTGATATTTTAAAAAATCATGATTTTCTAACATGTCAGTAAAATATTCGGTAAAAACATTTGAAAATGAATTAAAGGAAGTGAATTAAATTTCGTTTCAAAAAAACTGCTCCGAATTTCAAATTACTTGCTACCACCAACGCATCAACATTACCCCTTAGTTACCCCACACACAGAATCGTAGCATTTTGTGAACACTGAAATTTGTAAGTAAAAAAACGGATCGTGGCTTTGAGGGAAATAATATTTTGATTTAAAGATGCTACTCTAAAGATGCTGCTCTAATTGTTCTTTATAAACATTGCAAAGAAGTTATTCACTGACTTAGTTTTTAATATTTCAAAGAAATACCAACAACATCAAGTTCTCCCTCAGTTACTTGATTTTAAAAATTGCTCATCATTTTTCTGCAGAAGATCCTTAAAAAAAAAAAATATCAGTCAAATTTTGATAATGCTACATGGTAATATATCTATGATCAGCGGAAAGGGTTCTGACTATAAACATTTCTTGCTTTTGAAAACAACAAGAATCAGAATTGAATCATGCAACGTAACTTAACATAACATCTCAATAACGTAAGATCTCTATTAAAGCTACCAGGCGAAATAGCATAAAAACCATCATACCTTCTAGGTACGATTGATGAACAGTATTGCCTGTACTATAGTTTAAGTTACTGATTCCTCTATTAAACGGAAAAGATTGTATAAAATTTTAACACTTCTAAAACGGAACTAGAGTTGAAATACCAAACAGGTAAACTAACTAGTTTTTGATATAGAAATAAATGAACAATTTTGCCTGAGCAAAGAAATGATGAGGTTTTCAAAAATATAATTTGTTAGTAAGTTCTTTGAAAATATTTTCAAAAATTGTGTTCCAACCAGGAAAATTGAAGTTGGGAGCTTGAATAAAAATTTTTTAAGATCCTTATACTGCTTCAATGCTACGTCAGAGCAACCCCAAATCAATTTTAGCACTCAGTTAAAAACTATAAAGATTGTCCTACTGTTTTTACCGCACTATCCACTGACTTATTATCACTGCTTAGAATGTTTGAATTGAAGGTTAATTATTGGCATTGGTACTGAATGTCTGGTTTGGTTTGAAATGAAGTACTGTTAACATTTTGCATGTAATTTTTAAAGGTACATTCCCGCAGAAATGTTTATTTGCTCATTCGATAGAAATGTGAATTTAGAGCATACCCTGAAAATTTGACAGAAAAATTCCTTTTACTTCTCGAGATATGACCATTTGATGTTTGCAAAAAAGAAGAAAAATACAGAATTCCATTCATCCACGAATGTAAACAAAAAAATAGTTGGCCTTTTTTGACTAGCTGGAGAGTGCAAAAACTCAACAGAATTTGAAGGAATTTTCATGCGAAATTTTCAGTGGTTACTCAAAATATAAAACTCTTTTGATTTATGCAATAAAAAAATCTGCGGGAATGTAACTTTAAGGTTCTTTTTTATAGGAAATCCGAAAATAAATGAAGATCAAGCAAATTAGTTTAATGGATGACAAAGTTAAGTCGATAACAAAGGGCCCAAAAGTTATTTTTTCCACATTTTAGTGAGCGTTGATAAAAATAAAACTGATGAGTAGTTCAAACGTATAAGTTTCCCACTTTGCAAAAAAAAAAAAAAATAAAATAAAATTAAATTAAATTAAATTTAAGTAGCGGGTGTTAAGATGTATAAGAGTAACTCTAAGTAACTCTAATACTTTAGAGTAACTCTAATTCTTTTTACTTATCCCTTAGAATTCAGTTGTTATAATGAAATCAGTTGTTCTAAATGAAATCAATTCCTCTTTTCATGCCAGCTATTTTAAGTAAAAATATTTTTTTTCAACTACTTTAAGCTAGCTAAAGGGATGGCATTATTTCAGCTGAAATTATCAAGACGGTCCCGTATAAAGAAAATTATTGAATGGGCGATCCTAGCATAAGTTTTGTCCTAAGTGTTCACAGTCTTGCCTGGTACAGTAATATTGTGATCGCTGAATGACCAGAGTGGGTTAGATCATAGGCGAGATACGCTACCTCTGCGTAAGTATCTAATACTGCTAAAGAATTTAGAATAGGATATTTAAAGCTAAAAATTGTTTTCTAGCTTATTAAGGGCTTCGTCTATTTTAACAACACTAGGTAAGAAGGGATTATTTAACCCAAGTTATAGTTTACTGCACGAGTTGCCAAATTAAATCACGAGTTTTCATTTTCGTTTTAGGAGTTAGTTAATTTTATTACTATTAATATTATTATTATTATTATTATTACCTTTTTATTACTTTTTTATTACTATTGTTATTAGTGCTTTCTATATAATTTCAATATTTTAATTTTCTTGCCTTCCTTTAATATATAATACATATATTTAATATATTTAATATATTTAATAATTTCCCTCCCATTTCTGGATCTTGATGTGTTGGCTCTTATTTGATAGAGGCGCTTACTCAATAGTTACACTAGGGCGGATACTTATCAAGCGGAGTTCTCTGCCAAGAGAGAGGGTGTGCTTAGTCGGGGAATAAAGGTAGTAGATGTTTTGAAGTGATGTAGACTAGATCAAGAAATGACAACGAAAAGCTACAATTTCAGCAGCTCTATCCACAAGCCATTTTCAGACCATAGATTTCAGAATAAGATACGATGGTGTAAATTTGAAAATCAACTAGATTTAATACGTTCTCATATAATTGTCTTAATGGCGGAATAAAAATATTTTTTCTCAGAATAATTCCTAAACAATCCGAGAAATTGATTAATAGTACATGCATGATCTAATTAATTTTGAGTAATAGTCTCTGACATATTTAGGTCAATCTTTTACGGTTACCTCAGGTGGATGATCGATCATATAAAATAGAATCTTTATCAATTGAAATTGTATGGCAAAAAAATATTGGTTGAAATATGATTTGTGAGAAAAAAATGTTTTTTGACCGAATCAGTTAATTTAACAAATCTAACTTATTAGTTATTTAAATCATAAACTTAGAAAAAATACTGCAACTCGTGGATTAGTAAATCACTGTGATGATATTACGCATATGTGTAGGTGATTTGTACAGCTAGGAATCAGTGGTAAAAATTTGATAGCTATATAAGTTTATAAGTTAAAAAATTATGTTAATTAAAATAATCCTCAGGCGAGAAGTATGTAAAAAGGACCATTTTATTAATAAAACTAAGCATTTGGTGCCAAATCTTATCAATTGATAAAACATTTTCCCAGCAAACCGACATTTAACGAATCTAGCGTTTTTGAGTTCTACGTCAATTTTAGACCTCTTTCCGTGTAAATTCGCTCAAAAATTAAAATGACAGAATAAATCTGGACTGATTTGACAATTTTCGGTCTCATTTATTGACTTTTTCAGCTCCTTATGAAAATCACCCAATAAATAACAAATTTGAAATGGGTTCAAGATTTGCTGTCTTTATAAATCTTGGAAAAAATCAGGAGATTTCTCTGGAAGCTAGCTACCTAGCATTTTCCTAGGCATTTATAACCTTGAAGACCTTCTATCTAGGAATTCAACTCAATAATACAATCTAAACATAGCATACTCATATATAAAGTAATCCAATTTTGAATCTTTCGAGCCAGCTAAAGTAGCTGAATTCTTCCAATATACTGTATCCCAAATTGGTTTTTCTATTTCTGCAGAACTCTGATCACAACCTCTTTTACCAAACAAAACTGATAAATGAAATAACAAATCTTAAATATATTGGTTGGACTATTTGAACATCTTCCCAAGCTAATACAGTAAAGGACAAAACAATTTACAACTGCACAATTCATTTCACAGCTCCCTTACTGAACTGAGTTTACAAGTCATTCTTCCACCACTTCCACGAGTCGGGCTTTAAAATTTAGTTGACGACTCATGTAACTTTTGCACGAAATATCATATTCTCTTATGCCGAAATACTGGCGTAATGGGCGTCATTACTAGGAAAAGACTGAGAGGAATTCTTGAACGGATTCCGAATTTTAATATTAGTACAAAGAATAAAAAAGTAAAAAGAAGATATGAAGAAATTTTTTTGACGGCGGCTGAAAGACTCTCACTTTCGTGAGAGAATTAATTAAATAATTGAAAAAAAAGCGCGCACAGCGCAGCAAAATTTCCGCTTCTTGCGCTGAAGTCAAAGGCTCTGTAAAAAAATTGTTCCAAAGAAATTTTGAAACATGTTTACACCAAATTTACCAAGTATATTTTAAAACAATTGTGCAAGAAACAAACTTAATACAGCTGAAAATTAGGAAGCGTAATTTACAGAGAATTTACAGAGGAATTATCAAGTGTATTTACAAAATATATTTAAGAAACCTTTTCCCAAAAAAAATTCGGAAAACATGTTTTCATAAAATTTATCCATCATATTCACAAAAATTATTTACAAAAAAATGTTTACGCGTATTTACAAAAATATTTTCCGAAAAGCTATTGAACATGTTTACAAAAAATATTTATAAAACATATTTACAAAAACGCTGTCGAAAAAATTTAATAAAAATAGATTTACAAAATTTATTGAAAAAAACATTATACAAAAAATAAAGTGTATACAAAAAATAATATTTATGAAACATTTACAGTTGAGAGTATTTATGAAAAATATTTGTAGGAAACTTATTTACAAAAAATCTATAAAGCGTCAAAAAATATTTACAAAACATAGTTACAGCCGATCGTATTTATGAAAAATATTTGTAGGAAACCTATTTACAAAACATTTGTGAAACGTGTTTATGAAAAATATTTA
>JANSTP010030124.1:0-14932 GCA_025330745.1 Cladonema radiatum
TCTGAAGTTTTCTTTACAGAAAACAGCCAATAATTGCGGTTGGAAAAATTTTTCATAACTTCACCTGTACTTTCCCTTTAGTGCCCAAACTTGGTTACCCCAATGGTTTTCAACATTTTAGGCCAAATTTGACGGTTGGTGGCTATAGCAACGCCCTATGACCTCATTAAAATTAAGTTATTGAAAGTTTTAAGAACTTCTTCTTTACTTTGCCTTAAGTAACTAAACTTAGTAGACATATTACCCAAATGGGTCTGAACATTTTTAGGTCAATTTTGACTATTGATCGCCATGGCAATGGCCTATGACGCCATTAAAAGGTCAATTTTCAAAATCTTTAATAAATTCATCTGTACTTTGCCATTAGTGACAAAACTTGGTACACATGTATTCCAAATGGTTCTGAATATTTTTAAAGATATGTAGACTGTTGGTTGCTATGGTAGTGGCCTGTGACGGCATCAAAAAGTCACTTGGTTCTGAATATTTTAAAGACAATTTTACACTTTCTTGATATAGCAGCGGTCTATTAAAAACTTAAAATTTAAAATTCCAAATATATATGTGACAAACATTTACTTAAATCTTCAATAACAGCAAGGGATCGCACAGCAATCTCTTGCTGGGACTGCGTCAGCAGGCCAAACCGACGGTTCAGCGTCGGTTCGATGCTGCATGCAGCTAGTTTTTAATTAAAACCTTTTTTAACATACTTATATACAGTATTATAGCCTTGACTAAACATGTTAGTAAAAACATTTGTCTATTAAGCATGTTGTGGATATCAGCTCATCCACCTATAGCTACACCTGTGTAATTGTGACACAATAATTTTTCATAAAATAAGAATTGCTGCTCCATTTCATATTTAAGTTTAATTGAAGAAAAGATAAGCTTAAAAACAGAACACTGACATGACTTGTTTTCATGCTTTTGTCATTTCGTTATTTTGTTAAATGATATGTGATCAAGACAAAAGGCATTATCAAGCAAATTTGTTTTTGCTTATTGATAACATCAGCCTCAATTTCAGAACAAAAGTCAATTTTTGCAATACAATATAAAAGTGGTTGGTTCAATGTTCGAAAAAGATTGCTGAATATTTTTATACACTATCGTTTCAGCTCAAGGTTTTATGCAGACAATTCTTAAGATTGTTTAATAATAACTCAAATCTCTATAAGATCAACATATTATTCAAAAAAAGTTGAGCTCATGTTTCAGTTTCCTGACTAAATAAATCAAAATAAAAAGATATTATAAAAAAGGGGTTTCGAGGTGAAAATACAAGTTGGGTTCATATGATGCAGAACAAAAAAAGATGAAAATACGACTTTCCAATTCCAGATTTTAAGGTACTTTCCCTTCATGTCAAACCTTCGAAAATATTAACATATGTACACAAAGCAATAATCGCAAATATCACTATAGACAGTATAGTTTAATAATACTAAAAAAGATATCAATGCAAATTTTTTTTTGTAATTTTGAATCACAGCCTGCCAGTTAGGAAGATGAAAACTATCATGCATGGAACCAGTAGTGGGGTCACACAAGAAACTATAGGTTTTCCTCAGAGCTCTTATTTACTCCTTATTTAATGAATTTCGCTTAATTTTACACATACACTTTCCCAGCAAGTGAGACATGCATTAGATTGTTAAATTATGTTGCATTTTGATATTTTGTAAAAGATTTTAAAAACTTCATAAAACATGGACGTAATAGACAACCAAAAAAGGTTTCTATTTTTGATGATGTTTTCTAAATGGCAAGGAAAAAAGCTCAATTTTTGCATAAAATGGAAATGTCTTTAATTTTGTTTTCTTAACGATAGTTGTTTTCTTTACTTTCCTATTGCATGAACTCGCCAAACAAAAACAAACAGAGATATTGGATGATGGTGTACAACCAATCTTGGTTCAAAACAATTTGGGAGAATCAGCAAAATGAAATAGTGAATGATCTATGTAAAAAAGAATTTTGCATGAGCGTAGAAACCTTTTAAGTATCTCTTGTCAGTCATTGGAGATAAAATCAAATGCAAAAACACAAAATTTAGAATGGCAGTTTCTACAGAAAAAAGACTTGCCGTTTTTTTATGGAGTATGGCGACAGGAAACTCTTATCGCTCTATCAGTAAGCCATTTGTAATCAGAAAATCTACTGTTGTTAAAATTTGCCAACAAGGAGTGAAAGCAATAGTTTCAGTTGCAGAAATATCAATTTTACCAAGTCTACTTTCGAAACTGCTGAAGCCATAAAGCTTTTTAGAGAAGAAATTTCTTGCAAAATACCTCAAGTTTTGGGTGCTATTGATGGTACACACATAGAAATTCTAGCTCCAGCAAGTGACAGTAAAGATGGAGTTGAGTTGCACTCCATCCTTGTGCTTTTCTAGGATATTTACGGCAACAGCTCTCAGAAAAATGTATACTTTAGGTAAGAAAACATAAACACTCTGAGAAATAAACTTTCAAAAAGTGAGAATTTTTTTTAGTGAGCACATGGGAAAGACACAACTAGGCATTTCTCCAATGATTTTCAGCCCTTCAGTAGTTATAAAAGAAAACATTATCACTGAAGAGAATTGTTAAAGTATTGAGTCTACTATATAGAAACAAAAACAAGAAGTTTAGTTGGAGAAAGCAATATTTTGTGCTTCCAGGACAGACTCTCTTTGTCTCAGCTAAATCGCTCTGTTCCTCCAATCGCTGTTTTTAGTTGATGTCAAAAGCTGGTTTATTTAGAGCTAATGATGGACTTCTGTACTTCATTTTTTTGGATTAATATGTGCTAATGATATACATGGATTTTTGCCAGTGGTTAGTTTTAATATCTCATCGATATTCTTGGAAAATTTGATATTAATGTTTGCTATCACAATACAATTTTCACCACCATCACCGAAAGGCAATTTTGACTCCAACGTTACAGGAAAAAATGGAATACGTAGACAGTCAATTGTATTGAAACTTTCCAAGAATAGATTGGAGACTATAAACAGGGATTTGCATCATGTTTTCAGTTATATATGCAAGAATTGGAAAATTAATGAATACTGTTTTTATATGTACCCAAAAAATGACTTGCAGAAACGTACGATTTTTTTTGTTTGAAGTGAGCTGGAAACTTTTTTATAGCAATTCACAGCCAAGATGTAATACCATATTGTAGATAATTAAAAGAAGAGGTTTTCAAATTGGGTTTATTTTTGTATTTAAGTTGTGTAGTTATTCAGTTATGGCCATTTTTCTAGGGCATGGCATTTTTCTAAATAACGGCGCGTGTGCTGGTCCTAAACATTGAAAATGGTGTGCGCACTAAAGGTTAATGTTGGTTAACTGGCTTTCTGAGTAGTGTTCATGATGCGAGAATTTTTCGGTCCAGTGAGTTATGTGAAAAATGTGAAAATCAAGAATTGTTGGCAAACCTTGCAAGGTTGTAAATGAACAAAATGTCAGGCCAATTTTATTAGCTGATGGCGCATATCTCCAAATAAACTGGTCAATAAATCCATACCCGTCATATATACATCTCACACAGGAGCAAAGAAAATTTAACAAGTCGTTGTCTAGTGGCTGCATTGGTGTGGAACGTGTTTTTGATTTGGTAAAAGGACGATTTCGATGCCTTCTAAAACGTTTAGATAATGAGATAGAAAATGCCACCTCTGTTATTCCCAGCTGTTTTGTTTTAAACAATATATTACAAATACAAAATGACAACTATTTAGATTCAGATGATTTGGTCAACGATACTATCAAAGAAGAAAGGCAAGAGAGAGTAAGGCGAGAAAATTATCATGGCCATGATAGAGGAAACATTCGTGAAGTAATAACAGGATATTTATCCCAGCAATAATAAACTGTAACCACTAATAATAAGAAACATGATATGATATACAACAAAATATATAGTTCTTGTTTACTTTACTTGCTCTGATTACTAAAAAGCTTTCCCAACTCCATTAAAAATTCCCTATCTCTCTGACGCTCCTCTTGCTCCAAACGGCATTGCTCTTGGAATGTTTCCTGTAATAGTGTTTCAAACTTTGCATCTTGGGTTTTCTGGTACTCTAGCTGCTCTTTCTGAATATCGATTGATGGTTTTGTTGAGTTATTAGCAGACGTCTTTTTCTTTGAGGCCCTTTTCTTTTTTCCAGCTTCATTAAGCATATCTTCAAATGAACTGTCTAGAGAAAATCCTGATTTCTCTCCAACATGAAAAATTTCATCATCCTGTTCGGATTGTCCAGATGGGAGCTCATAACTGTCGTCAGATGAAGCTGTCATTCCAGTAGGAGACTTTACTGTTGTATCCTCTGCAAATAAAATAAGAACTCGACTAGGAACAGGCATATTTTAATGGGTGGAATGTAATAATATACCAATAATGCATAGAAGCTGCAAAAGGCTGAGAAGAATTTAGATTAATAATATCCGCCACAATTCCTGACATTTTTCTTGATGTTTCTTCCTCATTGCTGCTGTTTGTTTTACAACCAATGCTTCAAATGTATTGAAGGTTTGTCAAGTCTCTATCGCCAAATAACTTGTCAATTTCATGAAAAAACTGACTGAATACTGGTGAAGCACCTGTTTTCTTGTTGTCTTTTGCAGCTTTGTAGCTTTCTTTCAGGGTTCTTATTTTAGACTTATTTTGTCTGAGTGTTTTTTCTGGCCCTTGTTTATCCACTTCAATTTTCACTTTCAGTGATGCGCTGTGCTGCTTGAATTTTTCGATGTTTTTAAAATTTTATTTCCATGCATTTATTAATGCTGCAGTTTGCTGTTTCGACCAAGTTCCTAGCGTTTGCTTCTTGCTTAACTTTTCATTAACACTACTTTCTTCCTCGTAGTCCTTTTTGTGGGTATTTTGAAATATTTGTCTCTGGTTGATCATAACTAAATCCATTTGGAAGGTTCAGACTTTCCGGTGGCACACTATCAATCCAATTCTCAAACTTTAATGGCTGTCCTGACGGAAAGTTGAATTTAAAAGTATTGAAGGTCTCGCAAGCTTAGCTATCATGAAAGCGATCCATCTTTTTCTACTTTGACATTAGAGTATTTTCTTCTTATAAAAGTATTTTTCGAAGTAAAAAAGAAAAAATATCAAAAACTCATTTTCAGAACAGTTGTGTGTAAGTAAATATTATGTACATTTGATGATTTGAAACAAAAGATTATAAAATGAGATATGTTTAAGATTTGCTCCGAAGCATATCTTATATTTTCACTAATTAACGAAAAAATCTTTTTAAAATAAATCGGTCAAATTTAAAACTGGGTTTAATTAAGGAGAAAATACATTAAATAATGCAAGTGTGACCCCACTATAGTATTAAAAGCTTCATATTGCACCTTCAAACAAATTATGTAATACTTTTCATGACAAACAATTTTATTTTCTAAACACATTCAAAATGGTATCGCAAAAAGGCCGTGGAAATAAAAAAGACCAGGTCATAATGCTAAACTCACTCCAAATCACTCACTCATCGTACTCTTCATCAAAAGGCAGTGGAAATAAGAGAACACTTGTCATAATGCTAAATGCACTCAAAATAACATCATCAAAAGGCCATGAAAATAAAAAAGCACCTGTCAAAATTCTAAACAAACTCAAAATAAGGTCATCAAAAGGCTGTGGAAATGAAATAACACTTCTCATAATGCTAAACACACTAAAAATAACATCATTGGAAGACCGAGGAAATAAAAAAACACTTGTCAATAAAACTCATCAGAATGATAGAAATACACTCAAAATAATATCATTAAGATGGCCGTAGAAAAAAAACAAAACCTGGTCTGAATGATGGAAATACTCAAAAATATAGAAAGGCTGTCGAATCAAGACAGAACTCACTGTGATAAACAAACTCAAAATAGCGATACTAGAAAGACAGCAGAAAGAAAGACAAACTTATTAGCATGATAGAAATACACAAAATAATATCACTGAATGGCTGTTGAAATAAAATTAAACTTTTCATAACTCCAAACATCAAGAAGAAGCTATTTGGCAGCTAGAAAAAATTATTTGCCAAGTACGAAGCTCTGAAGATGGAACCGAGAAACAATTATAGCCCTAGAATTATATCCTACAGTAGTACACTAAGAATATAGCTCTAAATATAGCTCTAAATATCAAACCGAGATACTGTATTAGCACTAGAAAGCAGTTATTCTTCAAATTATAAAGCTATCCGGAGTCACTTGAAGACTAGGTACTAAACAAAGTTAGTTGAAAGGCTATGAAATGAAATGAGCTTTGTTATAACAATAAATAAACTCTAGAAAGACCGTAGAAATAAAGAAGAAATATGATTTTGACGAAATTCACATCACATGTTACTATTCAGTTTATAAAATTTACTTCAATTAAAGTAATTAACTATAGAGGATAGAATAATATCCATCTCCTCGATCAGTTAATATACAGTGAAAGCTGCTAAAACCACCACCTCTATAAAAAAACCACCTGTCTATAAAAACCAATATTTCTTGGTCCCAAATGGCATATCCTCTTGTTTTCAACCTGCCTAGGAAGACCACCTGTCTAAAAAAAACCACCTTTTTAAGGTCCCTAGAGTGGTCCTCTTATACAGGTTTCACTGAATAATCATTCTCTATGTTTCTTAAAAAAGACCGAGTTTGGATACTTTGATCCTTGATGATAAATATTTATTTTTATCGAGATCGAGTGGAGACTTGATGCTTCTCGATGTTACACTTATTACAATCAGTACTGTAAAACCAAAACAAGATATCTTCATATTGACAAAACAACTTTAATAAAGCTTTTCTGCCCTTATTTTCTGCCTTTTCTGCCCTTACAGGGTTTCAAACAAGCATCATTATGGTAGAAAAGGTTTGTTTATAAATTTTTTCTGCTACTGAAAAACCAAAATGGGATTTCCAAGCAGCTTTACATTTTACATCTGCCAATATAATATACCAGGTTTTATAATACAAAAACAGGATTTATGGGTAACTGGAATTTGAAGTTATAAAAAAACTTTACAATAATAAAAAGCTTGTTGAATGTTGATGAATGAGGAGGTATCCAATGTAATACTCTTTTAATTCGCTTGAACACTCTATCAAAAAAGAAAGTATCTTTTACTTTCTTGAATCTTTCTTTCTAAAAATCTTGAATATGTTTAAACATTGCATATTAAAACAACTCAAAAGTAAATGCATAGAAAATGATATTTTTTATGGAATTTCAGCTATTTTCAGCTATTTCAGCTATTTCAGCTATTTCAGCTATTAAGTGTAGCAAAACACAATGCTATTACTTCAAGTACAAGCTTACTAGGGGGGTCACACTAGAAAATCACATTTCCTTATTTAAGGAATTGGGTTTTCCTAGGAATTCTTGTAAAGTCTTTACTTAAAAAAACTGAAAAATGTCAACTAGCTGAAAATGAGTTGTCATGTTGACAGTCCTTTGTTTTTGAAAATGGGAAGAAAATATTTTCAAGTTATTATTATTATTTGAACTCTTGACCTTCCTTTTTGTCAGATTTGACGCTTATTGTCTTATATGCGAAGACAAAATAGATAATCAAATTTTCTTAAAATAGGAGATGTTCTAGACTATCTCTTATTTAATGAAAATTTTATTAATGTGAAAAGTCAGTCACACTTATTATTGAGTATAATTACTATGGTTACAAAATTTTTTTTTAAATAAGAAAATTCTTTTTGAGTGTGAACCCCTTATAATTAATTTGGCTTTTTTATTTCTATTACAGGGACATATTTCTACTACAAAAAATATATACTTAAAAATATGTTATATACCCCTAAAAAGGGAGGTACAGGAAAAAAAATTTTTGAGAAAGCTTCTATCAGTTATCACAAGAGAATAGCAACAGTTATCGTTCATTTGCTGCAAAAGTTTGTTCTGCAAAAATTTATGCATACTCGGCAGAAAAAACCTGAATTCGTTCACTTTCACTTTCAAACATTTAAGTCAAATATATATTTTTACAACCTTACAAAAAGTTTTTAAAAATGCAGTAGCAATAATGTATGCGCAGGAGATTGTTCCAGTTTACTCAAATGAAGAAAACTAACCATTTGACAATCTGCTGGCATAGTTTTATAATAAATAAAAGGTTTGCTTTAGACAGCAGATAAGTAAAGAAGTACAATCAGCATATAATCAAAATAGAAACTTGTTATCGTCAAGGAATGGTGATAGATGATACAAAAATCATTACCTAAATGGTAAAAGATATTATAGAACCTTAAAGTGAAATTACAGTTCTTAGAAAAGGTTAAAAGGTTTATTTGGAATCCCCTCTTTCTCTGCAAACCAAAATATAAACAAATCAGCATACCAAACAAATATCTATCAAACAACGAAAGATAAAGAGTGTTTATTTATGATTTTCTTTACATATCTACTTTGAGCAATGAAATGTCTTCCATTTTAAGATTTTACAATGTGGGATTATCAGGCTGGTATTGTAGCATCAAAAATATTTAGGTTATTAGCTTAGGAAAATTTAAATATTCTAAGTTGCTTAGAAAGAAAATTACAAAAGGCGACCTAGTGGCTAATTTATATAGCTATATTATTTATACCTAAGCATCTATTACCAAGCTTTCTTGATAGAGAACCTACATATAACAAAACTGATGCATCAATTTTCTACCAGAATTATCAGAATTCAAATAATATGCAGGCAATATATCTGCATAAAATTCTTTAAAAAAGCAAACAGCTAAAAAGATATGTGTAAACTGGGAAAGATTGGAACTTACCAGCTGCCAGCCACACAGAAAAACGAAGAATAACAGAGTGAGCTGGAGTTCAATTTTGTTGCTATAAACAAAACCACGGGAATTGATTGGCTAAGAGGGATATTTTGTATATTTGGAAACAATATGGAAAAGATAAAAAAAATTGCATTTTTATGAAGTTAGAAAACTCACTTAGAAATGATAAATTTAGGAGGTATTATGTGAGGATTAATGCATTCCTCTCGATTCCAATGCTCGACCTATCTCTCTGTTAAGATTTGGAATCTAAGAAGCAATATTTTATCAGTTACCTGTTTCCAAACGGTTGTTTTCATAAAAAAGCGATTTTTTGATGATTTTTGGAATTCCCTATTTGTTATTCTATCCTCTAAGCATTTTGAGGTAGAGTTTTACATATCCCTGAAACAAGTAATTATCTGACTTTCGATTGAGGATAAAAATATTAACAAAATATAAATACAGAATTTTCAAAGAGATATAGACAATTTTCCAACATGCAGTCACAAGGAAAATGGTGTTTTTTTAAAAAATTAAAAAATTTAAATATCTGTTGATTGAAGACTTTAAATCCAAAAGTGCAAAATGTTGAGTCTGTAGATTTTTATTAACTTTTAAATCCTTTTTAAATTTTTTAAATTGAGCCAGAAATCCTTTTTAAATTTTTTAAATTGAGCCAGAAATGACTGAGAAAAAGGTGAACACAGGGTTTCCCATCTTTTTTGCCTTTATCTGATATTTGAAAATTCCCCAATTTAAGAAGAAAAAACATCTGTCAAATATTAATACAGCAGATGGCTGCACGCTGTATTAATATCTTCATACAAACAAAAGAAAATATATTGTACCCAGAGTAAAATAAGATAACTGTGAAAACAAAACAACAAAATCACAATGCATGTTTGTGTTCACAATTTTATTTTAGTAAGTACGATAAACATCAAAGATCATAAGAGTGCATAAAGGGTGATTTCAGACACTTTTTTTAATTTGGAAAAACATGAGGGTCGCCTTCATTTATGCCAAGAAAACTATAGCGAGTAACAAATGTATAGACACAATTTGCTATACGTTATTTTGGCCAAATAATATCTCTCTTGCTGGATTTTATAAGCCTTTGAAGTTGTCTAAGATTTTCATAACCCTATGGGGTGACTTTGGACAAATTATATACAATTTATACTTGAATTATTGTTTTTTGATACTACGAATCTTCTTGTGGAAGGAAATATTCATATTTACCAGTTTAGATTTAATATTTTTAAGATTTGGCGGTATATTTCACATAACCACATACTTTCTAAACATTGCAGACATTAGGAATATCACATATCTCGTGTTTAACTAAACAGTCTACAACACTTGATTTATTTAATCTAAATTGGTCTTTTGGTCTTTATCATCCATTGTGCAAAATCATAGCATATAACTGTTTTGTTGCAAGTACTGATCTACAAAATGGAAAATTATTTTTTCTAATACTTTTTGATGCAGCTATAGAAGGCAAAATATGATGTCCTTAGAACAAATTCACAGATATGCAAAAGTAAGTTTTCATCTAGTTGTGATTAATTGGAACAAAAATATGCTGTGGAAATGATTTTTCAAATTTATGCCATTGAATTTTTCTTTCGATATTTACATTTAGCATGTCGTTGTCATCTCAGTATGCAGAAAACTCTGTTCAGATATCCCAAACATGCTGACAAATCACCAACTATTTGTAGCACTATTGCCATTAGCGCATCAAATTTTTGATAGAGATTGACTTTTACTTTTTCTATCTGCAAATCAATCTAAAAAAGTTCACTTATAAACGTTTTTTACATTAAGGCCATTTCAAATTGACTTAGATGCTCTTGTCTGAAATCACCCTATGTGTCCGAAGTCACCCTGCTTGAAGAAAGCATACATGGTTTGTTAACCCCTGCAATTTATAGATAAAATGTTTTAAGCAACAAAGAAAACATTCCACTACTTTTAAATATTATTAGAGCATTCTAAGTCATGAGAAAGAAGTCTTTTGTTTGAGAAATATGATTAGCTTTAAAAGTTTTTGAAACAATAAAAATAAAAAAATACATACTATATTAAAAACATCAAAAGGGAAAAAAACGTGTGTTAAATGTAAGTATGACTTCTGATTTTTTAGGGTAAATAATGTTTATTTTATTTTATTTATTTACAAATATTAATGCCTCAGACATTTTGTCTACCTTTAGGGAAGAAATTTTTGCGGGAAGAAAATTTTGCCGATTTCGCGGTTTTTGCTTAAAACCGCGAAATTAAGTTCCCACGAAATTTGAAAAATTCTGCCGACCGCGAAATTAAATTCCCTCGAAAATTAGCAAATTTTATTTAATTTAACAAATTTGACAAAATTCGACAAAAAATCAGTGAAAAATGCTTATTTTACCTACTAAAAGCATTTATAAAGTCAGTTGAACGCGAAATTTAATTCCCGTGAAAATTAAAAAAATCTGGCAATCGCGAAATTAAATTCCCGCGAGAAAAATATTTTTGGTTAACTGCGAAATTATATTGCTGCAAAAATTTCTTCCCTTAAGGTAGATCTTTTTACAGTATGGCCAGTTTGAATTCTGTGCTACCTCAAGAGATTTCTCAACGATTTCCAATTGTGCTATGCCATCATCATGTCCATTGCAAAATAACAACTTACTGGAAGAAAGAGAAGATGATATATAGAAATATTAGAAAAAGATTGTATCATTCAGAACAAATATAAAAACCATTCCTTTCTGAGATCTTGAGGATTCAGCAATTTCAAAAAAAAATCCAATATTTTAGGCTTTCAATGTCTTTTATTGTCAATAAATGCATATATCAATGGACGATGTAAAAGAGAAGGTGGACGTTTTGAAAAACTTTTATGGCCATCAGAAAGTTTCTCAGTTCTATGAGCAAACTAATGTTGCTGATACGCTTACAGATATCATTTTTATCACCTTTGATGTTGTTGAAGCATTCTTTGCTATTAGTGTTAGCCACAACAAAAAATATTTCATTTTTCTTTTGCCCTTAATAACGCGAGTACAGCTAATGTTGAGACAGGTTTCTCTGCTCCAATATAATTACTCATGAAGCAGAGAAACCACTTTAGTCCAAATTCTATTCACAAAATAATGCCATAATAACTATTGCTGGGACCAGAAAAAGTTAATGATGCTACGTGGGAAGACAAGATAGATTAGTATTGTGGCAGTAAAGATGGCCAAATAGCATTATAGTTCCTTTTGACTTTTCTTTTGATTTCCTTTTATAATACAAAATTACCTAACCATCAAGATATATTTTTACTCTATAAGTCTCTCATTACACACAAAATTCTTATAATCATTTTTAGATTTTATACAATTTGTTTTTTATGTTTGCCTGTGTCTCTCAATGGCAAATAATATTCTTTTTTTAGAAAGAAAAAGAGAACTTAACTAAGCTGATTTTCATATCCCCAAAAGTACTAATCTAAATATTAATAGAGCATCTTTTTTCCATTTAGATTTTCCATAGTAAAATTATATATAGAAGTCAGACCCTTGACAGTTGGGGTTTTTTTAAGAGTCACATTAGAGAAATATTCTCCAGTACTTAAGTGACTATGCCTATGTTCCTACTTCAAGCATTAAAATCGTAAGCAGGCCTTTACAGGAGACATGTGTGTTTGCACGTACATATGCCCACACAAATGCAAATTAATTTACATGAGCTTTATGTAGAATTTGCAACAGAAGAAAAATTATAAACGTTTGATAGAATAGCACATGGACAGGTTTTTTTTCAGGATTTTCAGCTACTACCATTTTCTATTTTGTAGATTGAGCTTTTATGGTTTTGTGGCTTATTGAAAATACCACCCACCATGGTTGGGTGGTGAAGAGTATGTTGGGTTTTTCTCCAAAACAGCTATTGCAGCATTTTATAACTGGTTTAGGAAGTCTGAAATTACAAAATAAAATACAATTAATACAGCATAATTGTTCAATATCACCTTATTGTGAACCCACTTGGGAGAGGCTTTAGAAGCTTATCAGCATAAAAACTAATTTTACCAACTTATTTCGACATTTCCTTTTCGTTTATTACCTAAATACTCGAAACGGCGGACTTTTATGGTTCTTATTTTTTGATAATTTCCCTTTGTTATGACTGAAATATTCGAAACAGCCAACTTTTATGGTTCCTTTTTTGATATTTCCCCTTCATTTATGGTTTAAATATTCGAAGCAGCAAACTTTTATTATTCTTTTTTTGGAATTTTCCCTTCGTTTATGACTTAACTATTTGAAACTGCCAACTTTAACTGTTCTTATTTGGTATTTTCTCTTCGCACATGACTTCAGTATTTGAAAGTACCAACATTCTACTACTGATTCTGATATTTTCCTTTCGTATATGACTTGAAATCTCAAGCGTTAACTTTTGTGGTTCTTATTTTGATATTTTCGCTTCATGTGACTTTTAAATATTTGAAACCATTAACTTTTCAGCTACCAAACGGCTAACTTTAAATTTTCAGGAAACAGCTGTATTTTATAGTTTTAGTTTTCAATCTCAATCTCTTTTACAGTTCCACATTAATTTTATTTCTGCTTAACAATCTTAACAAATTTTTAAAATAATATTTCAACGTTGTTGTTTACTATCCCACTTTATCTGTTACATTTAGTGACATCTAGCTTGGAAAATGTTTTGAAAAAGAAATGATTGTGTAAACAAATATTCTTCAAATGAAATACTACTGTTTGAACTTAAAAAGAATATTTTCTTTTTTCAAGATTGAGTTTTGAAGCTCAAATTTAGACTGAATAAAATTACTGTTAAACGCTAGAAAGAAAGCTCTGAAATAAACCCTGATGCAATAGCACTTGCCAAATTAACCAGCATGAATGGTTTGCAGCACATGGCTATTTTTCCCTACCAAGGCCTGTATTGGCTGGGACAGCCTTGCTGTTGTCTAAGATTGTCAGTAGAAATGTCAACCCTTTGCATCCCAGCCGTGTTTCCAGTGTACAATATTTTTATCCCAGCCATTTTGACGGGAAAAATCAAGATTTTCAAAAGGCTCGAATCTGGCAATGTATGATTAAAAAAAGTAATGTAATGAACTTTACTTTAGTCATGAAACACATTCTTTGTATATCTTTGTACTCTACTGAGACTATTTAGAGCAAAATCAAACTCAAAATCTAGAAAAAAATTGGTGACCATTATGTTCTTTTCTCAGTGAACTTAATTGACATTTAAATTGAGGTTTCAATGAAAAAACGCAATTGCAAAGGCTAAAAAAGATGTCCCGATCTAATTAATAAACCTTCTTCTACTCATTTGATGTGAAAATTTTCAATTATACTTAATGTTATCAGGAACTTGTTTTCAATCTTTTTCTCAAGCCAAAAATCTTCTTTAAAGGTATTTTCTTTCCACAACTTGCCATCAGGTGCGCCCTCTCACTAGACAAATATTCTTGAATCTTTTTTGAATTGCTTAGTCATTTACAGACTATAGTATTTTACAGACTACTGACCATCCGTTTGAACAGTGGATTCGTATTTTTTGCTAAATTAGCTTTATTTAAGGAGCTAGAAAGTTTAGAAAACAATGGACCTTCAGCACAGACTAGTCCGCAATCAAGATCTCATTGACATAAAGCATTCCTAGACCACATGACTCTACTCACAGTTTATTGAGTGGGAGAGATATCTTCAAAGGGTGCCAGTGTCTAGTAACATATGATGGTGACCACTAAAACTAAATTCTAAACTAATTTCCACATTAGCGTCATCAATTTAATAGTTTGCCAAGTAACAAGAAATTTCAATCTTTATACAAAAATATTATAATCTATCAACTTAAAAAAGAACAAAATTGACATGGATTTAAGCTAAATTTAGTACCAAATATCCACTGAACAGCTAGGCAATGGAAATATGTGCCCTGTACACATTGGAGTCTCACAACGTCCCCAAAACCCCTCTTCAAAAAGTACATTGGCCTCAGATTTTACCTGGATCTTACCAAACACTTTCATTTTTCTAATCAATTATGAGTACCTCCAATTCATATCTAATAATAAGTTTAATAGTGTTGTTTGAAGTGGAAACCCTCACATTCACAAATTCAAGATTTTGCTG
>JANSTP010030235.1:0-14931 GCA_025330745.1 Cladonema radiatum
TGAATGTGCGCCGAGTACTCTCTACGAATGGCTGAAACGGCGGAAGGTTAATGTTAAGGGATAATTAAAGTACTTAGTTAGTAATTAAACTTGACAATATATATCTAATTAACGATTATGCTATATAAGTAGATTTAATTAGTATATAAGCTTTATGAGTTAGTCTAAATACGTTACGCAATAAATAAAGTAAGGATAAGCAGTTGAAAAGAATATTGTTTTTATTTTTAGTTATTAATTTTGCTGGTTTTGCAGTTTATGCAGAACCTGCTAATCTAATTGAGGTTTTTCGGCAAGCACAACTTAGTGATCCAACTTATAAAAAAGCAGAGGCAACTTATTTAAGCGAAAAATCAATGCTTGCTCAATCGCGGGCTGCTTTATTGCCTACATTAAGCTTAAATAGCAATTGGAGTCGAACTAATACAAAAAATAATATTGATTATGGCTATTCCAGTGCTACTAGCAAAGAAAACCGTACAACATTTCGTAAAAATGATTTGGATACAACGATAAGTCTAACACAATCATTATTTAATTGGCATTATATTAAAAATTATCAGAAAGTAAAATTAGATGTAAAAGTTGCCACTACTAATTTTGCTATTGCTGCCGAAGATTTAATTATGCGTACTGCAAAAGCATACTTTACTGTACTTAGTGAAGAAGACTTAGTGCAATATTCTGCCGCTTATAAACGACGCTCTTATCGAAATTAC
This sequence comes from Cladonema radiatum, assembly GCA_025330745.1. Lineage (NCBI taxonomy): Eukaryota > Metazoa > Cnidaria > Hydrozoa > Anthoathecata > Cladonematidae > Cladonema > Cladonema radiatum. Next base: position 720 of record JANSTP010030235.1, read on the forward strand.
CAAGTCACTAACCAGCGCTATAAAGCAGGTTTAACTACACTTGCTGATGTTTATGGAGCAAAAGCTGATTACAATCAAGCATTGGCAACATACTTTGCTAATAAAAATTTACTTTCTGATAGTAAAGAGGCACTTCGTAGAATTACAGGGAGACTATACTCTTCATTAGCAAATTTTAAAGAAAAGTTTCCGCTAATAAAACCAAAACCTGCCAATATACATTTTTGGGAAAATCTGGCAGAACGTCAGAATTTAAAGTTAATGGCATCACAGTATTCAGTAGAGGCAGCTCAAGAATATGTAAAAGTGCAATTTGCACAACGATTACCAGATTTGGCTTTAATGGGGAGCTATGAGATAGATAACGCTCAGAATGCTCATACTAAAGGCCATTCTCTGGTAAAAACAACAAGCTATGGTCTCCAATTGAATGTTCCTATTTATAATAGCGGATTATATATAGCAGAAGTAAAAACAGCTAAGTATGATCTTCAAAAGGCTACCGCAGTGAAAGATCAAGTATATCGCTCTGTTGTTGCTTCGGTACGCCAAGCTTATCTTAGTGTAAATTATGCAATAAGCAAGCTTTATGCTGACCAACAAGCCATCAAATCTGCTAGATCATCTTTAGCTAGTAATGAAGCTGGTTATAAAGTCGGTACGCAAACAATCCTTGATGTTTTGACGGCACAGAGTCGGCTTTATAAGAATGAACAAACTTACACGACAGATCGCTTTAATTATGTAATGGATTATTTTAAGCTAAAAAGGACATCTGGTAGTCTAACAATTAACGATTTAGCTATAATAAATAAATCACTTCTCCATATAACAAACTAAACATACAAATTTTTAATAGTTGATAAGAAAACAGCTATAATTACTAAACCTAATGAATTTTCTTTTAGAGTCAATATTAACATTAAAATACCGGCTTCTAGTGTCTGCATTATTAGGCCTTCTGTCGGGTATTCTAAATGGTACGATTGTTTTTCTTATTAACCATCCCCATAAATATTATTTTTCTTTTTCCTCTAAAAATTTATTTTTTATAGCTATTGTCAGTTCTTGTATATTAATGGTAGTTTCGCAAAGTTGGTTAATCAAGTTGTCACAATCGGTAATATATAAATTGTGCAAATCAATCTGTGAAAGAGTTTTGAGCGCAAAACTATCTAACTTTGAACAGTTAGGAAAAGCAAAAATTTATGCTGTGTTAAGTCGAGATTTAAATATGCTTTCTAGCGCACTTCTTGTTTTCCCTCAATTATTAATTAACTTTTCCATTGTGTTTTTTTGTTCAGTTTACGTAGGTTTTTTTTCGCTTCAAGTACTTTTACAGGTGTTTATACTTTTGCTGATATCAATAATATTCTTTTATATTTTTGATTTATTTTTTGTTAAAAAAAAGTTTGAAAAGGTGCGTGAACATACAGATGATTTATATAAATCTTATCAAGGAATGCTAGAAGGTTTCAAGGAGTTGAAATTAAACAATCCTAAATCTAAAGCGTTTCAGGAAAATTATTTGTTTAGAGCAGCAAAAGCTATAGAGAAAACAAACGGTTCGGCATTATTCCGCTATACTTTAGCTCAAAGTCTATGGGATAACTTATTTTATTTTTTTATTGGAATATTAGCTTTTTTGGAGCTTTATTCACATAAGAGTAGCATTATTACCATTAAGATTATTATAATATTATTATTCATGGCTGCACCACTTAAAGTTATTATCCTAATTCTTCCACAAATCAGACAATATATTGTATCTATACAAAAAATAGCTTCTTTAAATATTAAACCAGAAGTGGGTAAAAGGTTTAAAACCGATTCTTCTTTATTATTAGATAAAATTACTTTTAATAAGATTGGATATAAGTACGATAATTTTGAGATAGGGCCAATAGATTTAACTCTAGTTCCCGGGCAAATTACTTATATTACAGGCAAAAATGGCTCAGGGAAGTCCACGTTGGCGAAACTAATTGCAGGCTTATATACTCCAACACAAGGTAAAATATTTATAAATGGATGTTTATTAACAGAAAACTGGTTGTTTCAGTACAGGCATAACGTTTCAGCAATTTTTACCGATTTTTATTTGTTTGATGAAATACCAATAGATTTAACCAGCAGTCAAGCAAGAGAATTTTTATCTCTGCTGGGGTTGGAAAACAAACTGAATTTACAAAGCAACTATGTAAATAGTTCGGTATTATCTACTGGTCAAAGAAAGCGATTAGCATTATTGTATGCTTATTTAGAAAATAAGAAAATAATAATTCTCGATGAGTGGGCTTCTGATCAAGATCAACAATATAAAGAAGTATTTTATTGCAGTATTATTCCTAGGTTAAAGAAACTTGGGAAAATTATCGTTGTTATTACCCATGATGATCGGTTTTTTCATATGGCAGACCAGTTGATTAACTTACATTAACTTTTAGTAAGGAAAGAAGTAAGTTTATTCGAATTATAAAGAGTTATTGTGTAGCTCAAAAAAGGTGTTTTGTTTGAAAAAAGAAAAAGCCTGTGCTAAAATCAATTTGCATTTAAAATGCAAATGTTAATTTTCAATCAGTAATTTAAACTGTTATTCTTGCGGTTTAGAGATAAAAAGGAGACTTACGAGTATGAAGCTTTTACAATTTAGTTCGATTTGTGCCTCAGAAAATACTTTGGGTGGTAGTGGTTTTGTAATTGAGGCTAACGTTCATTTTGGCATGTAAGTATTGAGGCCAAATTATCTACAAAAACAGGTTGTTCTCACCAATAACCTGTTTTTTTTAATAAATTTCTAATCATTCAATAAGTAATAATCTAATTTTTAAAAGGGATATATCTTGAATACCTTTTTTGTTTTGGGAGAACATGTACGGCTTGCTTTATTTAGAGATGAGTTGATATGTCTAGATCTTTGTCGTGACAAATATATTTTTTTTAACCCAGATCATTCAAAATTAATCTCTTTTATATTGAGTGCTGAGTTTTCGCTTGATAATAAAAAAGAGTATCACGCACGAAGTTCAAAAAACTGTTTTGGTGCTTCCGATCTTAATTTAATGATTTATAGCCTGATAGAAGAAAATTTAATTGTCGAGTCTTCAAAGAAAAAACTGTTTAATTTGAGTCGAGCTGAAGATGGTATGTTCCAGTTGAATTGGAGAGAAAAATTTAGTATTAATGACAAAACCAGATTTTTATCGTTATGTGACGCGATATTATCTTTAATAAAGGCTTATTATTTATTAAAAACAAAAGGGTTTTATGCTACTACATCCATCATTAGAAAAAACAAGCCAGAAAAAACAAAGGTTGATCAGTATAAAATTGTTTGTAAACTTGCTTCAGCTCTAGATAAAGCCTTATTATTCTTTCTCAAAAAAACAAAATGTCTTGAATGGTCCATAGCTTTGATGTTGATGTGTCAAAAAAGGAAAATAGACGTTAGCCTAGTAATCGGTGTACAAAACTACCCGTTTAAAGCCCATGCTTGGATACAATATAAGGGTAAAATAATAGCTGATCATCAGGATCTTGCAAAAAATTTATCTATAATTTATATGGAACCTAGAGTTTAATAATGCATATAGGTTTTTTAGTTTTCGATAAAAGTTATCATGTTTCTTGTTTGCAAAAATTACGGACCTATATTAATGAGGTAAATCAATTTTCCAATGAGCAAGAGTGCGTAAAGATACATAACTCGGTTGGTTCAAACTTTATTACCATTGCTACCAATCAGCCTATTCAAGAAAATGATAACAGAAATGGTTGCGAGCTGATTTTAGGAAAGCGATACGCTAATAAAAATATTGATAGGCTTGAAAACGATACTCTTCCTCGATTTTGGGGTAATTATTTATCAATAATAGTAAAAAATATTACTAAGGAAACAATTTTTACTGTTGGCGAGATAGCTAGTGGATTTTACTATTTAAACCTACCATTTGGCTTAGCATTTGGCTCAGATATAATAGACTTGATTAATGTATTTTTGCGAAAAACAACGCTTAATGAATCCTATATAAGAAATTATTTGTTAAATGGTGATTTATTAACTAGTAATACAGTATTTGAGGAGATTTCAGAATTGCCTGCTGGTTGCCAGTTGAAAATGGTGGGTAACAGGATTGTTGGTGTAACTAATCAATTAAATTCATTATTAACACAAGACATTAATTTAACTAAAGGAATTGTATACACGGCAATTGACGTAGTCGAAAATTATATAAAACCTTATAAAAAATTATATATTGACTTGTCTGGCGGTTTAGACTCAACCTCAATCGCATATGTTACTAATTATGCTAGATCATCAAAACAAGAGTTTCAAGCAATTAATATCTTTCATCCTAAAATAACGGCTTCAAATGAACTTCCTTTTGCTAAGAAAGTATGTGCGCGCTTAGGCATTAACTTGATTGAATTTGATTCTAGTAACTATTTGCCTTTTGATGAATTTTATTTTCCTAAAAAGCCAAACAAACCGGGAGTTATGTTGCTCCACGGTGCTAGAGAGCTTGCAGTTCCGAAATTATTGGGAGTCAGACACGACACTTTATTTATTAATGGTGAAGGTGGTGATTCGGTATTTCTAAGACCTCCGTTAGAAACGTTGCTTTGCGATCAAATTGTTGATAAGGGATTTATTGATTTAAATAAAAAAGCATTAGATTTGGCGACTTATTTCCGGAAACCAGTGATTAGCATTTATTTAAAAAACTTAATTGTATTTTTAAAATATATAACAAAAGTCAAGAACAAATATAGAACAACGAAAGATCATATTGCTCCTTGGCTGTATAATAGTTTTGTGAAAAAATTTTCACATCAACTTGTTTCTGCTAACTTTCTTCCTGATTTTAACGTTTTACCTGGGAAGATTGAGCAATATTTTGGCATATTGCGCTTGACTCGAATTATGTCAATAAGATGGAGAGGGACAAACAATACATTCTCCCCATTGTTGACTTTTCCGGTAATAGGAGAAGGGATGCACTTTAAAACTTATGATTTAATGTATAAGCAGTGGGATCGATTTCCATATAGGAAAGAAGTTTCAGATTTTTTTTCAACTGATTTGGTTTGGCGAAAGAGTAAAGGTGAGTTTACTGGCGTTGTGCAGCTTGGACTCAAGAAAAATTTTGCCAGAATTAATGATATAATTATGAACGGATACTGTGTGCGAAATAAATTAATAAATAGTAATGTTCTGCTTAATAATATTAAATTAATGAGCGATGGTGTTTCCTGTTATTGGTGGCCCTTTATTCATCTATATACGCTTGAAATATTTTTAGAAGAGTGGAAGAAATATATGTAATATTCAAATAATAGACTTCCTTTTTGTTTGGTTTAGAAATTTCCTGGTTGTTGTTTTTATTATTCCGTGTAGATGCTGGCTCATTAATAAAATTATTATAATCTTCTGAACCTGGAGAGCTTTTAAATTTACTGGTCACCATATATCTCCTTGTAAATCATTAGTAATTTGGTCTTGGCTTTGTCGTTTGACATTTCAGTAACTTCCTTTCCTTAAATGAAAGAGTCACGAAAAGTTTTACGCTCGCTTAAAAATAAATTAGATTTATTATCTAAATTTACAAAATCAGCTAATATTTCTCGTGCATCTTCGCTTCCTTTTGTCAGGGGTTACTTGGGGCCATTGCAATAACAGTTTTTACAACAAGCTCTGATTAAATTCTTTACACCTTGCTATAGCGCTTCCATGCGCTCAATAGTCCATAAATCAATTTGGTTAGTTTTAAAAGGGACGATGAAAACATCAGATGCTACTAAAGCAGAACGAAGTTCCGCAGAATCTTGACCAACAGCATCTACTAGTACTTCTTTGTAACGATTGGCTAAATCTTTTAAGCAGTAGAATATACCCCCTCTTTTCTGAACTTAATGAATAAGGGTTAAGTGGAAAAACTGACATTTTTATCTGTTTTAAATCTTTTGGTTCACAAAACTCATCACGAAGATAGTTTCGTAAACTTTGATTTCGCTTTTATGTTGTAAAACTTAAGTTAACTTGGGTTCATTTAAACTAACGTTTAAATAAACTTTCAACCAATGAATATTTTTTGCATTAAACATCAAGAAAAATCAAGATCGTGCAATTATTAATCATACCTTACAAATTTGGGGGTTCTTTCATTTATCCCCAATATCGGTGACTAAAGTCTTGGTAATATCGTAACCAAAGGCTTGCATTTGCTCGCATAATTCAGTGCGAATAGCATTGGCAATAGTATCTTTTTTCTCAAAGACATCATCAAGTTTTAATTTTGGTACTTGCGCTCTAACAACGTCAAAAACAAAGGTGGCAATTTGTTCTTTGGGATTAGATAAGCAGTAAAAAGCATTATAAATACAATCGGATATCACCTGGTATTGCACTGAAATACTGATTTTAATAAAAACATTATCTTGGGTTTTAGTTTCCACAGGAACCGTTAACGATAAAATACGCAAGTTTAACCGCCCTGCAATTTGTTCGACAAAGGGAATTTTGCTGTTTAATCCTGGGTGTGCAATACGACTAAATTTCCCAAAGCGGGTGACAATTTCGGCAGATTGTTGCTTCACCGTAAAAAAAGTAAGGCGCACTAACGTTAACATCACTAAAATACCGATCGCACCAACAATATAACTTATCATATTAATTTCCTTTTAGGTTTCTAACGATTATGGGATGTGTATTTAATGCAAGTCTTCTATTTAAAGAACAGCAATTAATATTGCTCGCTATCGGACAGATAAGATATGTGGTTGAAACGAAAATTCTTAACAAGGTTGATCAACCTCTATCATTTGAATACAGTGGCCAAGCTTGGTAATATTTTTTTCGGTTAATGCTTGCTCAGATAAGCGTTCGTTAATGAGTTCATAAGCCAGATCATAGCTAAGGGTATCAATCGATTTAATAAAAGTTTTTTTCATCAAGCAATACCCACTAATTTACTATTTAAAAAGTAGTTGTGAGCTTAAATTTGCATAAACTATTTTTTTATTATTAGAGTGTAGTTATTATTACAAAATAAGTCACAACTACTTTTATTAAATCTAGCATAATAAATTTCAAATAAATGTTTCGTTTTTGTTTCGTTCTGAAATGATTTGTTTCATGCCTTAAGCTGAGTTTAAGCATTTAGGAGATCGATCGGACCCCATTTAGATCGTATTAAAATACAGTACTCTAATCATCGCTATGGTGAGTAAATTGCGTTAGTTAATTATTGTTTATATTAGCATACCGCATATAACAATTAAAACAGTCATGAACCGTTGATTTTGGTACTGTATTTTGGTACTGTATAAGTATGTTATCTAAGAAACATCGTCAGACGCTTGCTGCTATTTTTGCTATACCGGTAAAAGCAAATATTGTATGGACAGATGTTGAAGCATTATTGCTAGCATTAGGAGCTGAGATCAGTCAAGGTAATGGCTCACGGATACGTATTTATTTAAATGGAATAAGGGCGGTTTTTCATCGTCCTCATCCGAGGAAAGAAACGGATAAGGGAGCTGTTGTAGCTATGCGCCGTTTTCTTGTAACAGCAGGAGTAGAACATGCTTGAATATAAAGATTATATTGCACAAGTTAGCTTTGATGACGAAGCCGAAGTTTTTTATGGGGAAGTGATCAATACTCGTGACGTGATTACTTTTCAGGGTCAATCAGTAAAAGAATTGAAAAAAGCCTTTAATGATTCGATAAAAGACTATCTTGCTTTTTGTGCAGAACGGAATGAAGAACCTGAACGTCCTTTTTCCGGTAAATTTAACCTAAGATTACCACCAGCATTGCATCGACAAGCCTATATTGCAGCCAGGAAAGAGCAAAAAAGCCTTAATAACTGGGTTAAGCAGGCTATTGAGTCACAAATGAGTTAAAAGTAATATAAACGTTGATGTAGGTGCTAATCCGTTTCTAAAAAAACGTTATTATTTTTTTATAGCTTATTGATATAAAATATACTATAGGTGTACATAAAGAAATGAGCCGCAATTTATTATTGGTTGACGATGACGTAGAACTTTTAACGTTTCTTCAAATATTCTTTAAAGATGAGGGCTTTAATGTTAATTGTGTAACAACTGGACAAGCTGCTAAGGAAATATTAAAAAAAACTTCTTTTGATTTAATTATTCTTGATTTGAAATTAGGAAAAGAACGTGGTTCAGTATTATGTCGTAAATTTAAAGCAATACAACCAACTCCCATTTTAATACTATCAGGTGTCGATAATGACGATAGTAAATTATTATGTTATGAATATGGCGTTGATGCTTATATAACAAAACCTTGCAGTAATCAATTGTTGTTGGCACAAGTAAAGGTAATTTTACGCCGGTTTCATAAGGATAAAGATAAACGCTATATTTATGAATTTAATAACTGGAAGTTAAATACCGAGTCAACACTTCTGATTGATCCAAAAGGAAATGAAACTCAGTTGACATCGAGTGCTTATGACTTATTGCTTACATTTTTAGAAAATCCAAGAAAAACCTTAAGTCGTGATCACCTTATAAATATTCTCCGTAATCGTTCAGGTTTACCATTTGAACGAACGCTCGACGTTCAAGTTTGCCGGCTCAGGAAAATTTTAAACGACAATGAGAAAAACTTTAAATTTATTAAAACGATACATGGAAAAGGCTATCAATTTTTAGCTCGAATAGATAGTCAAAAGCTAATTTCAAGCAATTAATAATCTGAAATATTTATTTAAAGCATTAAAACATATTAATACTTAAATTATGTGGAAATTTCAACTAGAGTACAAAAATAAGGAAATAGGGAGCAGCACATAAAAGGAATTATTCTTAATAACTGCTAATTTCATTGTTAGGTGGTTACAGGGTTTGGTATAATATACAATTTGTCAATTTGTGAACATAAAAAAACTCTACTATAAGTTGCCATTAACTTGGATTATTGGTTGATTAGAATGCTGCCCAATAAAAACATAAAGTGCTGAAAATCAACATGCTGTATAATGGAAACTGAGTCAACTTATGATCTAAAGTTTTCGTATGATTGCAAGGAGTGAAGTGCAAATCCTAATTGATAAATTCGTTATAAAGCCTTTAGAGCCATCAGTACAATTTATGTTACCATTTGGATGGTTAAGTTTAACCCTTTATCCATTTTTTTTCTTTCTCTATTATAAAACAGAAATATTATGGTTAAACTCGTTGGGTACATTGTTAGGGGCCATCTTGCTCTTAGCCTATCATTCCGTTTTTATAAAAAAGCAATGTTTAATATTTGTATGGCTCGTGTATCTTGTATTTAATTTACCTTTTAATTTTACTTATGGTCTGTTGCATAATCCTGGAAATGAAGCTTACCAATTAGCTGAAATATTGATGCTAGTTGGCATAACGATTATTGTTAGCAATATTGCGATGTTAGTCGTTATTCTTGTACTTGGTATTACTGTTGCATTAGTTATATATGGTATTTCTTTAGCAGAGGCCATTGTGGTACTACAATTAAATAACCTTGGTCCAATTTATTTGTTAGGCTTAGTTTTTGGTGTCGTATTTATGCAAAGAAAAACGAGAGTTGAGCAAATAAAGTTTATAACTGCAGCCACATCATCATATCAAATATCTCATGAAATAAATGCACAGTTATATAAAATTATTCATTTGACAGAAGTGCTAGGGATATATGTTCCTAGATTGGTTAAGCAATATAAATTATATTCGGGAAAAACCAATGATGATTTAATTACAGATTTCACTCTAGATTCATTAAAAAAAGCACCAGCTATTATTTTAAAACATGCTGAACGAGCAGATACTATTATTAAGATAATACTAATGAATATTCGTTCTCCAGAAAAGTTTGCAGAAAAATGTACTAAAATATCAATGTATCATTGTATTGAGCAAGCAATACAGCGTTATCCTATCGAGAACGAATTTAACATGGAAATTTTGGATTGGCAAAAAACGGAAGACTTCAGCTTTTATGGGGTTGAAATATTGATGATACATGTTTTTCTCAACCTTATTAGGAACGCACTTACGGCTATCCAGAAGAGCCAGAAAGGTCATATTGTTATCTACAATCGAACTGAAGCGAATGTTAATAGGCTTTACTTTAAAGATACTGCATCTGGCATCAAAAGAAAAGAGCTTAATAATTTGTTCCAATATAATTACACACAAACGCCACAAGGTACGGGATTAGGTTTATATTTTTGTAAAACTGTAATTGAAGCCTTTCATGGTAAGATACAGTGTGAATCAATTTATGGCAAATACACAGAATTTATTATTCAATTGCCTATGAATATTGACGCATAACAGCGGCGATATTATCAACTAAATTGCTAATGTCCGTTTCAGTGCAATGTAATGTAATAACAATACGTAATCCAGCACTTTCGGTTTTTACCGCAGGAAAAACAAAAGGATTCACTAAAAACCCATTCATTAATAATTCTTGAACGATTTTTATCGTTTTTTCTTGTGTACCGATTTTTATAAAATTCATAGTGGCACTATTAGAGTTCATTAATGTCAATCCTTTCTCACTTGCTAGGTTCCTAAATAAATTAATTAGTTCTCTTAATCTCTGTTGCAGCTTTTCAATTTCAGGTGAAAGATGTATCTTGGCAGAAGCTATTCCGGCACCCAATATAGGTGGTGAGATGGGTGAGGAATAAATCCATGTTGGCCCACAATGCCTTACTTTGCGTCGCCATTCTTTTTTAGGAAAAATCAATGTTCCACCGCCACCGATACCAAATGATTTTGAAAGTGAAACGGCAACAATCATTTTTTCTGGTTGTTGTGTAAAATGACTTAGTACATAACCACAACCATTTTTGCCGTAAACGCTCATACCATGTGCGTCGTCAATATAAGTATAAAATTTATCATATTTCTCTAGCAGATTATTTAATTCATTTATAGGGCAATAAGCGCCGGATACACTGTTAATCCCGTCAGTTAAATACCAAATATTGTTGATCTTAGGATCATTGTGTGCAGCATCAATAACTTGGTTTAAACTTTCCATATCATTATGTGCTATGGTTTTTATTTTAACCCAACTACTGACGATCTTTGTTGCCATTTGCACGCTATTATGCACAAACTTGTCTAATATTAATAAATCATGTCGTTGGAAAATTACAGGAAACGCACACAAATGTCCTAAAGTTGTTGACGGAACAATGAGTGGGTATGAACTAAATATCTGCTCTAACAACCTTTCAAATTCTTTAAATTGTGGTGCGGAGGCAAATATTCTACTCACAATAAAACTAGCACCATAACGATGAACAGAATCAATGATGCCATCTTTTATCCGTAAATCAGTTTCTAATCCCAAGCAGCTATTTGTAATAAAGTTAAGAACTTTTTCACCATTAATTGTTAATAACCGACCGTCTAACGTTTCATCTTCTGGTGATAAAAGCGCTACCCCATTTTTTACTAATGCAGAAATATTTTCATCCACTTCATTAATAATTCTGTTGGTAAATTTTAAATTTTCGTTAAATTTGATAGTGTATTCTCCCACTAAAGCCCTAGCATTAAGAGATATGTTAGTTGTCATCAAATATTTTGCGATAGCTTCTTCCTAGTCATTCATTCTACTTTGAATATATACGCTTAATCAATATGCAGAAACGAAATATAAGCTATTACCGAATTGGTTACGATATTTATCAATAAAATCCAAGTTTATTGATAAATAGATTTGCGGTGCGCTACATCCAAGACTATCACTACTAACCGCTTATCTTCAACTCTGACAATCGCACGGTGATCTCCGATCCGATAACGCCAGTAAGGTTTTAATGTTCCTTGTAGAGCTTTGCCTTTTATGCGCGGATCTGGCAATGCCTCTAAAACTATAAAAAACTCGATGATACGTCTCGCAATCGATTTATTGAGCTTTGTTAATTGCTTTTGTGCGTGGGGGTTAAATTCAATTGTCCAGGCCAATGGATGCTCGCATTTGCTGTAAAGTCATATTTGTACCCTGCTCGGCTTCGGAATTTTCTGCTGCTTGTACATCTGCTCTATCCTGTTCGGCCAAGAAATCCAAATAAAAATCGAGGGCTTTTCTAACATAATAACTTTTCGGTCTTTCGGCTTGTCTTGCGAGCCGCTCGAGTTTTGCCATCGCTTCATGACTTAAACGTAAACTCATCGCCGTTGTTTTTAAATTTTTTTCCTGTAACATTATTATTTCTCTAAAACTTATGTAATACATTATAGCATATAAAATACAAATACAATTTTGCAAAACAATCTATCTATTTTTGCCATTTATATTTCTTTATGGCAAGATTTAGTCAGCACAAGCGCGTAAAATAGAGCGATTTGAGGAATAATGACGTATGGCCCAAATATCAAAAATGGCAAAAACCCCACCCCGTCGCCAGAAAAATGCCACACAGCGCGCACGTGAATACCTTTTTCAAGAAGAAGTGGAACAACTCAGAAAGGCGATCCGGAAACATAATCGTCACGCCCAACGCGATGAAACCCTGGTCCTCTTGATGTTTCGTCATGGGTTAAGGGTTAGTGAGGCCTTAGGCTTACGTTGGGAGCAGATCAATTTGAACAAAGGATTGTTGATGGTCAAGCGGATCAAAAATGGGTTAGATGCCACGCATCCCTTACGAGGGCCTGAAATTCGTGCTTTACGAAAATTAGAAAGTCGTCGAGCGGGATCGCCTTATGTGTTCACCACGCAACGACGCGCCCCGCTTGCGGTACGGACGGTTCATCATATTATCCGGCAAGCGGGCGTTGATGCGGGACTGCCCTTTCCTATCCATCCGCATATGCTGCGACACAGTACCGGCTATTATCTCGCCAATAAAGGCCATGATACACGGGCCATCCAAGCTTATTTAGGTCACGCCAACATTTGTAATACGGTGATTTACACGCAATTATCTCCCCAGCGATTTAATTATTTTTGGACTGATTAGAAATTTACTACGGATTTGCCCTACTTATTCATCTCTATTGTTATAGAGTTCTTCCATTGTTTCTACATCGGCATGGATAAGGGTTGTTGTTGTTTTCACTTGTTGCAAACCAAGGTAAAGCAAGTAATTATATACTGTTATTTCGCTTCCTTTGCAGTAGGCTTTTATTTCTTGATCCATGTTGTCAAGAAGATAAAATGGTTTAGTTGTATAATCATTGTTTTTTCGATCAAATCGTCCAGAAATATATAATTTTGCGTTGACTTCTTTATATTTATTTGATTTGATTTTATTTTTTGTCGTCGGTAAAGTTAAGTTTTTTGTAGAAGTTGATTTCTTGGATATTTTTCGCGTTAGTTCTGCTGTATCTTGTTTTATTTTTTTTCCTGGTGCTGGTTTGGCATCTGGTTTCTTATCTTCCTGCTTGGGAATAGAATTGAGTTCAGCTTTTGCAGCTTTAAGCCTGTCTGCCAAACTGGAGCCTAATTTTTTTTCGTCCATTTTATTCTCCAAAAAATGTTATTACTTCTTTTGCTAAATCAACAAACTGTTTATGGCTGTTTGATTCCGGTTTATATGAGCCAACCCACTGCCCCGTTGTTGTTGCTCCCAACACATTAACGCTATTGGTGATTTGAGTTGCAAAAGCGTCTCCTGTTTGTTCAAAGGCTTCATCTAATTCTTTTTTGATATTTGTATTTTTTACCACTCTGCCAGCTAAAAACTTAAATGGCTTTTCGGCTAAAATCGCACACTCGGCAGCATCTTCTAATGATTTCATGTCTAGTGCGGAAGGTGAGCAGGGGATTATACAGAGATCGGCTAGCAAGGCAGCTTTTAATGCCGCCGTTTCAAATTGAGGTGGAGTATCAATAATTACAAAATCATAACTTTTTTTCTGTTCTTCTACTTTAAATTTCGGATTGCTTTCAAATAAAGGGAAAACTAAATTGCTTAGTTCGGTCCCATTGTCTGCCCAATAAATAGCATCGGGCTTTGTACTATCCATATCAAAGAGGCAGGACTTTTCTCCTAAGGAATTTAGTGCCATCATTAGATTTACTGATGTGGTGGTTTTTGTCGCTCCCCCTTTTTTTTGCATAATTGCAATGACCTTTTTTCGCATCACTGTTTCTCCATATGATTTATTTATATAATTTTATACAAAACTTACAAAAAGTCAATGATTTATAGCTCTGCTGTGAAATGATATGAAATTATAT